>KK118092.1:52881-79457 GCA_000611955.2 Stegodyphus mimosarum | reverse complement strand
AATTCTCTTTCTCTCATAGTTCCCATGACATAAGCATTTTTATTACGTTTAATTTCGGTTTATTTCTCTGTTTTCTCCCTTCCTATTAGCTGTATCTCTTTCAAACCTAATTTTTCACTCTCTTTTTCTCAGGCTATGTCCTCAATAGGATAATGCAGTTCGTTACTTTTAAAGTAGAAGGCAAAATTGTTTTTACTTTGAAAGTCTAATCCAAGTATGAAATAGTGTGTAATAATTGCTACACATGTGTGATGGTAGACAACACTTCAAAACGTGATGTTGAGATTTAATTTTCCATCGATGTCGATTTTATTCCCGGACAAATTCTGGACGGTAACGTAGGGCGGCGTTCACATAAGTTTACGTCCCAATTGTTGAGCCAAATCTTTTCGGATGATGGTAACATTGGCTCCTGTATAGACAGTCATATTGTAAGGAACTCCAGTGATATGTCCCATGATGAAAAATCCATTACATCTGCCACTGATTGCAGAAATCTCGAAGTGCTTTAAGATGGAGCTTCTCATTATCTTTCAAACTCCGCTCCGCCAGATGGCCACTAAACTGTTTCTTGCGTCCTTGCTGCGCCGATGCGGTCTTATCTTCCCTGTCCTTGGGTGTTCTGCAGTTCCTTCGTACGTGGCCTTCAGCACCCCTATTCTAGCACTTTAGGATTGGCTTCCTGTCATCCTATTCGCTATCAAGGTACTGATTTCTGTGGTCAAATCGTTTAGACGAGCAGTCACTTGATCCACTGGATCTTGGACTTGAGTAGATCTGATTAGGTGGCGGTCTCTATGAGTTGCTTGTGGGCTTCGCCGAATTTCATGTCATACAGTAAAGCGCTTTTTATATCCTTGACTCCGCCATTCGCAGGGGTTTTTGCATCTCAGGATCCGGAATGCCATCGATGAAGTACTGCAGGAACAAGACTTTCCTTCATTCTGATGGGCAATTTAAACGAGCGAGGTGAGACAGCCTTTCAACATCCGTGGAGAACTTCTTGAGCGTTCCCGTAGCCTTCTGTTGACGAATTTTAATTGAAGCCTTCTGTAATCTTTTAAGCATTTCTCCCCAAAGCGCAGCTCCAACGAGCCGCATAGAGCTTAGAAATCTAGCATCTGGTTTTCGGGAAGAGTTCTGAAGGATATTCGCTGCGTCTGTTCTTAGAGAATCGGTGAGATGAAGCGATTTCAAAGAAGCGGTGCTTGGGAATCCCATCCATTTGCTTCCGCCACTATAGGGAGATTTTAACTAAAGGCTGCTGTAGTCTTTGAACACTTCTTCCAAAAGAGCAGCTCCAATGCCCCGAATAGAGCTTTGAAGTGTAGCGTTTGGTTTTCAAGCAGAGTGTATCCGCTCTCAAAGAAGGATTACAGGCCTTAACATGGGAATTCCACCCATTTTCACAAGCCATTGTAGAAAATTGAGTTTTGTACACTTGCCAAAAGGTGTTGCCATCATATGTGGATAGCTTTAGAGAGGGGCGAGAAGACAAGACTAGGAATTAAAATACGTCAGAATATTTCCTGCTGTAATTATGGATTTCTTTAAGATGTCAACTTCCTTGGCGACTTCGGAAGAAAGTCTGCAATCGATTTTTTTCGACAGCAGAAACTCTTTCTGCGATTTGTTGTTTGACAGCAGTAACTGTTTTTCCAATTTGTTGTTTGGCAGCAGAAAACCTTTCTTCAATTTGTCCATCTTTGTTTTAATCCTTGCCCGTTCTGCCTTACATAACTTGAAGTTTGTTTTCTATTATGGCACTAATTTTTCCTCTTGGCATGATTCAGTCTTTTCTCGCAGTGACTTGTCTGCCCTTCAATCTTTTCTTGGCCCGACTTCGTCTCTTCTGGGTCTGCTTTCGTCTGTTCTTTAACGGATTTATGGTCCGCTTTTAATTCTCTTTTCAGTACAGAAAACGCTGCCGGCAGCTGTCTCATTTGCTCCGCAATCCCCCTTGTCATTCGCATTTAATCAAGCTTCTGACACCAAAAATGTTTGTGTGCTAATTAATGACTCAATTAATAACGAAGGGGTTCGTAAAGGACTGAATGCACACAAAACCAATAATAACTTGATAAAACATATTTTCCCAAAAGAAACATTTTACCCACAAACTGTAAAATGTTTAAACTGTCCACAAAAGTACTCGTACAGCTCTTCTGAGTATAACAGAGCTCTAGCAATAGTTACCACTTCAAACTATTACTAACGTTAAACACGCAACACAGTTCAAAGCGCATTCAAAAAGAGAAGTTCACATAATCTCTCAGTACTCCGAAGTCTGCTCTGAACAAAAGAAAAAAAAAAGAACAGTATCAATTACAGAGCTGATGCTTTTAGACAGTTTTCCCTCGGCTACCGAGAAATTTCTAGTATCCTCCACTTCTCGAAATTACTGGAAGACACAGAAGTTTGGATACGTTTACAGCTACATATAGAGATCAATTACAGTTATGCAGGGACGGGACCAATATGTCGCCAAATAGTCGCCAGTTCTGCGGTATCTCGCCAATTTAGCGAGATAGCCGTTTACCGCAGTGTTAAATAGACGTGCCCTTATAATCTTATTTTCCCGGCAGAGCTTCATCTCTTCAGACTTTTCACATTTTATTTTACCTTCACATACTATTTACATGTATTCAAAATTCGTAAAACTGTCTTTGTATTGGAACAATAACTGATTATTCTAACTGAAAGAAATTTCTTACACTTTTTCTAGACTTGCTCAGTTGAATGAGTCCTGTGTATCGAATGTTTTCGTCACCGTAGAAGGTACTGATGTTAAGCTTCGTGCTTTTAAAAAAATTGAGAAGAAAATTGAAGCGGTAATAGTTCTAATTTCTATTAACAATATAGTATTTTTTAAGAAATGAAGCATATTGGAGTACAAATATTATTTTCGTTTTTACGTTATCTTTGTATTATTTAAGAACTGCGCTACTAATTTTCATTATATGCATTACAAATGAGCGTGAAAACAATTTTATGAATTTAGAATTGCCTCATTTATGCCCTTTTTCTTTAGCTGAAGATCAGTGGCTTTCAGAGGGTTTGTAATAGAAAATCTGCGAAAATTTTCCGATCTTTATATCAGAAGAACTGCAGATGCAACGAATGTTCTCTGCCTTATGGGGTAAGTTAAATATAAAGTATGTTTTATGAAAATGGATAGTTTGGTTATTATCAAAACAGACTGTCGATGATATCTCATTTTCATATTGTTACGAAATTCACATTTATTTGGCTATTTATTTAGAATTGTAATTAAAATTCCTTTTTATTTCCCCGTGCAACGCAGACGATTTTTGAAGAAAAAACTACGTCGAAAAAAAAATAGCAATAAAAATAAAAGAGCACATGCATTTAATGCTAAACAAATAAATGTCTCGTAATTACTGTTGCCATCCAGAAAAATCTAGAAAAATCGTGATTGTTCTACTGATAATTAAAAAGCCGAGGTGAAACACCTCATCTCAGTTGTAGTTGTTGTTGTTGCTGTTATTACTTGTAGCTGTAAAAGTGAACTGCTGTTTGTTTACTTAATGCTGTATTGATTGTAGCGATTTCACTGTGAGATAGAATTATTTTATCTGCTTTGAACTGAGTTTTTGCTAAACGTTTGAGATATTGTGATACTGTGCGAAGATCTGTGAAGAAATATTTCAGCATTTTAATTTATTTCTTGTGGAAAGAATAAATTTTTGTTAACTTTTTAACGACTTGTGCATTCAGTATATAACGAACCCGTACGCACGTAACAATCTTTGGTGTCAGAAGTCGGATTTTTGAGTGCCATTAAATAGAGCAATGGAAGAACAATTAAGGCAATTCATGGCAGCCTTTGCTGCATTTAAAGAAGAAATTAAAGCTGGCCAAGATTCCGTGAAAGAGGAGATGAAAGCTGGCCAAGATTCCGTGAAAGAGGAGATGAAAGCTGGCCAAGAATCTGTAAAAGATGAAATGAAGGCTGTTCAAGAAAAGATTGAAGCAGGTCAAGAAGAAATGAAAAGAGAAATTACCAGCATAATAGAAAATAAATTCGAGGAAGGCAGAATTGACGCTGTTGAAAATAAAATTGAACACATTGAAGAAAGAGTTTCTGCTGTAAAAGAACAAATAGAAGGAAGAGTTTCTGCTATGGAACAACGAATCGAAGGAAGAGTCTCTGCTGTCCAACACCAAATCGAACAACAAATTGATCACAAGATTTCTGCGGTTGCGAAAGAAGTTGATACTTTAAAGAAATTCGTAGCGACGGCAGGAAGCAATTCGGATAGTTTCAAATTTCTACCCATGAGTGTTCGTCCTTCTCTGAAGCTATCGACATATGATGGGAAGACCTCCTGGCAAGTGTATAAGACACAATTTTCTATAGTTGCGGAAGCAAATGGATGGGATTCCCAAGCTAAGGCCTGTCACCTTGCGGCTTCTCTGAGAGCAGACGCAGCGGACATCCTTCAAACTCTTCCCGAAAACAAAAGGCTAGATTTCGAAGCTCTGGTCCGGTGCTTTAGAGCTGCGTTTTGGAGAGAAGTGTTTAAAAGATTATAGCAGGTTTCAGTTAAAATCTCGTCAACAGAAGCCTACGGAAACACTTCAGGAACTCGCCACGGATGTTGAAAGGCTGTCCCACCTCGCCTTTTCGGAGTGCCCGACAGAAACAAGAGAAATCCTGTCACTGCAATACTTCATCGACGACATCCGGGATCCTGAAATACAGCAAGCACTGCGAATGGCAGATGTGAAGGATATAAAAAGCGCTCTAGTGTACGCCATGAAGTTCGAAGTAGCTCAGCAAGCAACTCGTAAAGGTCACCACCCACTCGTGCGAGTCCACGAGCCAGTGGATCAGTTGATGGTTCGTTTAGATGATTTAACAAGACAAGTAAATGCCTTGCAGCGGAATATTGGTGATAAGAAACCGACAGTAAAGTGCTGGAACTGCGGTATTTTAGGGCACATGCGAAGGAACTGCCGAATATTCAAGAGCTCGGAAAATAAGACGGACGATATAAACAGAAAATTAAATGCCATGAGATGGAAAAGTAATGACAAAGAACCAAAATGCTGGAACTGCGGAGCTGAAGGCCACCTACGAAGGAACTGCAGAACACCCCAGAACACGGAAAGTAAGATCATTTCCCAGCAACGATCCAAGAAGGAAATTAATGATCATATCGCGGAGCAGAGTTTGAGCGATAGTGAACAACCCCGTTTTAAAGCGCTCAAGATTTCTGCAGTGTGTGGCAAGAGTAATGGACTATCCATTAATGGGCATATCGACGGAGTTCCTTGCAGTATGATCATTGATACAGGAGCTAATGTTACCATAATTCGGAAGGATTTAGCTCAAAAATTTAAGGAGAAACTGATGTGGACGCCATCCTGTGTTATTCTTCAGACTGCGTCCGGTGAGAAAATTGATGTAGAAGGAAAGTTAAATGTGAACATCACCTTTGGAAGTGCCACCTACCATCACACAGCATATGTGGTGGATATTACAGACCCCTCCATACTAGGATTGGACTTTTTAAGGAAATATAATTTTTGCTTAGACTTCATTTTAGACTTCAAAAACAGCAAACTGTTTTCAGCATTTGAGGCCATGACTATCGATCCTCAGAAAGGGTCTTCACCACGAAACGTCGACGTGTCTTCTGAAATACCCTGCTCAGAAAGGGGCCAAAATCATACTGAGATCGAAGAGAAACCTGAGACTACCAGCAATTCTCCAGCCCAGATGCTCATCGGTCGTGATCTTCGTCTGCCTTGTGATTTTTTATCTGACCGCCCTGCAGATGCGCCTTCATCGCCTGAGGAATACATCCAAGATGTCCAGGCTCGGTTTGAAGTGAAGCACCGTTCTGCACGAAAGCGAGTCAGCTTGGCGACGAACAAGATGAAGACCCGCTACGACACGGGAGCTACTGCCCATCGTTTCAACAAAGGAGACAAGGTGTGGTTATGGAGTGCGACTCGACAGAATACACTTTCTCCGAAACTACAGTCACCTTAGGATGGTCCTTAGGCAGTACTAAACAGTCTGAACGACGTGTAGGTCATCGAACTCTAAACATAAAGTCGTTCATTATGACTGGTTAATTAATTACTATTGCCTCAGTACGTAGTGTATATAATGTTAAATAGTTAGTTACATAGTATAAGACCATTGTCCTATTTGTATTTAGTATTTGATTTGTATTTGTTTAGTATTTGATAAGTATTTGTATTTGTTTAGTATTTGATAAGTATTTGTATTTGTTTAGTATTTGATAAGTATTTGTATTTGATAGTATTTGTACTTAGTATTTGATAGTATTTGAATTGTATTCAGCGTTGGATAGAATTTAATTTGCTGAAAGTCACTTATTGCAATTATTGTTTGTTATGTTATTATAAAGTAATGTTTATTATAGCATTATTATAGCACAGGCCTTAGCTGTAAGTTTACCATTCCTGTCCAAGGATTGTACTGCCCGGGACGTGCAGTCCTTGGGAAGGGGACAATGTTACGAATTTCACATTTATTTGGCTATTTATTTAGAATTGTAATTAAAATTCCTTTTTATTTCCCCGCGCAACGCAGACGATTTTTGAAGACAAAACTATGTAAAAAAAAAAGCAATAAAAAAATAAAAGAGCGCGTGCATTTAATGCTTAATAAATAAATATCTCGTAATTACTGTTGCCATCCAGAAAAATCTAGAAATATCGTGATTGTTCTACTGATAATTAAAAAGCTTATAAAAGCCGAGGTGAAACACCTCATCTCAGTTAACTGTGCCTTCACGAATGCTACTCGTAAAATCCTGTGCGAAATGTATTGATTGTAGCGATTTCGCTGTGAGATAGAATTATTTTATCTGCTTTGAACTGAGTTTTTGCTAAACGTTTGAGATATTGTGATACTGTGCGAAGATCTGTGAAGAAATATTTCAGCATTTTAATTTATTTCTTGTGGAAAGAATAAATTTTTGTTAACTTTTTAACGACTTGTGCATTCAATATATAACGAACCCATACGTACGTAAAAATATATTTGGTCACTAAGTTATATTCTAATTCCCATCTATCATTTTCATTTTTTAGCTCTAAAATGCTCGTGTCGAGAAATAACTAACTTGTAATCTATAGCTTATAAATATAAAAATATTAATATTTAATATTTTTGTTCCACTGCAGAGACATTAGGTTGTTTCGAAGCAGGAGAGATGAAAAATGAGCAATGCTCTCGCCGGGATTCGAACTACGAACTTCTCGAATACGCGCCGAGCGTGCTGACCACTACACCACGAAGGCATGCGAAGAAGATGGGAGAAATACCTTATATACTCCCCCTTTTAAAGAGCGACTGGGTATTAGGGGATCCAGTCGCCAAATTCTGGTGGTGGAGAATCGTATCCACCACATTTTTTTAAGTTCCGGAACCACTGTAGCGTCATAGGAATTTGTTTGATGCTGAGAGATGAAAAATGAGCAATGCTTCGCCAGGATTTGAACTACGGACCTCTCGTATACGCGCCGAGCGTGCTGACCACTATACCAGGAAGGCATGCGAAGAAGGCGAGAGAAATATCTTATACCACACTAAAACTTCACGCTTTCTAACTTTGATTCTTTGATTGCTTAATTGATATCACAAAACCTGGTAGAAGAAAATTACAAATTCTTCCCTACGGAAGAAATACTTTCGTGAAAGGAATTTTCTTAGGTAATTTGGTTGGTTACAGGTGAGGAAAACATAAAAAAAATCATGCAGCCAGCTTATATACCAAAAATCAAACATGATCGAACAACTAGTATTCAGCGTGAGCTTTATTACCATAGCAGGACTACTAATATGTCGCATTTATTTTCATTCAGTCCTTTCTGCATTCGCAGTTTTAAGCTCAGTACAAAAGATGTAAATTAAATTACTGATGAAAGAAAGGTTAAAAAGGATTATCAATGAATACGTGCTTAATTAATGTTTTTCTGTTTTCCGTCGCATTATAACAAATCACACAATAGTCGGCCGCCCAATCGGCGTAGTATGACTGCCGTGCCGAAGGTCCCGGATTTAAATCCCGGAGAAGGCATGGATGTTTGTAAATGTATAGTGTCCGTGCGACATGGGCGTACTCTAAATAAACGGCGAGTCAAAAGTCCTCTCGAGAGGTTGGTGGTAGGGAAAGAGAGGTGGGAGACCGTCGGATCCAGGGTGCTCTGCATCGAAACTGGGGTCAGAACTGAGCTAAATTGCACTGTCACCTGTAAGGTGCTCAAGACTGTTGCCAACGACAGGCGTAAACTAGTGCTCCTTGCCACAAGACATTTCGTGGGCTTGGGCTGACTATAGATCAGACAAGTGAGCATTAGCAACAACAACAACAAGAAGACAATAGTCTACAGCCATGCACTAAATGAGACGACTGGACTCAGAAATGAACCTGGTAAACAATTCCTGAATCTAATGTGGTAAGCAGTAGTTAAAATTAGATGCGTTTTAAGTGTCTGTATAGGTTAAGTTAACTTTGAAATGTTTTTGGAATGTAACAATATATTTTATTTTGGGTTTATATTAATTCTCTTAATTTAACTGTATTTGTTTTTAGCTCTCAATGTCCTATTCATTCTCTTAAGCTAAAATGCAGTATTTGTTTTTCAATGCAAAACATATATCAGTGTATTATTTTACAGTCCATTTACATGTTATTCGAATAATCTTTACTGTAGTTTCTTAGTATTATTTAAATATGTTCTTCTGCATCATCAGGAAATATCTGTAAAGACATTCATAAAATACAGTATTTGCAGTTTAGTTCAGCGTGCAACTATAAACCTTTAGTTTTAATATTGTTTTTGAATGTTCCAGCAAGTTAAACAATACAATCTTGATATAAGAATTTAAGTTTGTCTACGTTAATATTATTTACTAGAAAATATTTTACAGACATCTGTTCTTACAAAAATCATCGATGATACGAAAGCTCATTTTATCATTCAGAAATCTGAAATGTTTCTGGAACTTTACAGGACTCTTTACTCTTTTCAAGGTGGTAAGTGACTTCTTTTCTTTTCCCGCTCAATTGTTTTTGTATATATATATACCATATAATATATTAAAATAAAAATAAAAACAAAACAATAAATTCTAATAAACCAGAAGATTTTTAATTAAAACAATTCAAACTATTCAGATTAACGTTTTTGAATTACAAAATGTAAAAAATTGAGTGAAAAAAAATTGTAAAGAAATGTAAAAATATGGCAAATAAACATACTCTTACCATCCCATCATTCAATAATTAAGGAATTCTGATTAGCTGTTTCTGCCCTTCTGAAACACTTGAAAGCGCATTTAAATGAAAAAATAAATAAAGAAACTATCAAGCATTCAAATGATCCAGAATAATACCCGTACGGTCTCTTTAGGATTCAAATTTCCAATTTAGATTTAAAACATGTTTGAAAATTGTTCTGTATAATACTAAATAATCTTGAAAGATGAATTAAATTTAAAAAAAAATGAAAACATAAAAATAAAAATAAACAATTAAAATTATTTAGGATAAAATAACATAATTTAATGCAACAATAATTACAAATAAAAACGAAGACCAAAAAGTTACTAGAAGAGTTGTCTTCTATCTCTTCGAAACGAAATTTTCAAAATGGCTGATGAAGTTAATATAGATACGGCAATCCTTAGCCAAAAAACGTGCGTTGAAAGAAAGAAAGCTTCTATAGACGTTATGTAAACCAGTTTGAGGATTTTCGTAGATTTTTGTTGCTCAAAATAAATAATCCATTAATTAATCTACTTGCGCGGATCACTGATTTGATTTACATGGGAAAAAATGGTATCACAAAATTTTGAACTCTTGACAAATGAGATCTTCGATAAAAGTATTAAGCAAAAATCTATTAAGTTGCGCAAAAAGTATTAAGGCTGGATTGAGATCCCCTGTAAAGTAAACTTGGAATGTATTTTTCCCCTCTAAGGTCTGACGTAGCCAGTCCTGCTTTGACAAAGCTTTCGTTCTTAACATGCAAGTCCTTTGCCTTGGCGAAGAGCTACACTTCTAAAGTAATGGCGGCGTAAAATGTAAGTGCAACATAGTCTAGATATGTTCCAACTGTGAAAATGGTTGTAGTGTTTTAAACCGAACTGCCATAAACAGCAAATAATCCTGTCTATGAGATGTTCGTTCTTGTAGTTTACTCAAAATGGTTCAAATGGCTGAAACAAGCTAGATTTTTTTTTTTTTGCATGTTAATGATCAAAGTGGCCTGATAAAGTTAGCTTTGGTTATCCTTAGGGAAAAATTCCTTTACTAAAGAATATCGCTGATTGGTCTTCGTAACAAAGAATGAAATGTTATGTGCTTGCTTTAGTAAAAATGCTTCTTTTTACAAATTGGCAAGCTTTACTCTTAACATTTGTAACTATTGTTAAGAATATTGTACATAGATAGTATAGATTGACAATTTTAGTGAAATTATAAGTAAAATTTTTGTATTTCTGTTGTATAAAATTACATGAAAAATCTAGCGAGACAAGCTATGCCAGAAAAGTAAGAATACAAAAGCGAGTCCAATTAACATTGAGTAAATGGGAATCTCGGTAATTTGGCGAGATATCACCCCGCTGTCATTGTTTTTGGCGACTAATTTTGTAGCCAAATTTGGATTAGTCCATTAAAATATTAAATTTTGATTAGTCCATTACAAGAAAGTGCAAATTAAATGCTGCCACTGATATACAAAAGATACACGAGATACATAAACAAAAATCAGAAAGCACACATAAGCAATAATCAAGTACAACATAATTACTTTATCTTTCAGTGATTAACTGCGAATATAATATGGTCTTTTGATGTTATCAAGATCATTATAGTCATAGTTGTAGATTTTAATTTCAGAATTATGAATTCGCTCCTGGCTCTCGTGAAGTTTTTTGGCTAGGTGTATAAAGTATTTTCTCCCTTCTTCCTTTGAACCATATGCTCTCAAAATCTATCCCACCAGGGACAGAAGAAAGGATGAATTTGCATTCAATCCTAACGATGTTGGAAGCTTCCGATTCGATGGCTTTCCAGTCCAAGCTTCGAAAAATGTTTTCTGACCCTATGAAGTTCTTGATGTTACCCCTATTTATAGTTTTGAGCCTACCCCGTGGGCAATAAATAATCTAAAATGGAAAACGATAGTGGAAAAGAAAGGGTCAAACTCTAGACCAGGGGTGGGCATTAAGTCGATCGCGATCGACCGGTGGACCGCCAAGACATTTCGCGGTGACCACCTTTATTAAGAACTAAGACGCGCGTGTTAAAAGAAACAGATTTATAGAACACCGACGACAGCTAGGCTGGAGAATAAGCTTTTCACAATAGATGCGACTGTGTTTACTTGAGCAAATGATTCGATCAATGTGTAGACGACACACCTAACTTCATTGGAAGCGCACGATGACGCTTAAGTACATACGTGGGTTACAGATTCACCGGGTTCGTACGTTTGCTGGGTTGAGTACGTCCACGCTCCAAGTTCTAGCAGTCTCTAAGGTTCTTCATACATTCAACTTGGCAATTTTGTGCTATTTGTGTTTTTGTAGTAAAAACAGTAAGCTTTCATATTTTAAAGAGAGGTACCAATGTCGAAAATGAGTATTAAGAAAGAAAAACTTACAAGTTTAATACAGAATGGGAAAAACAGTTTTTCTGTACAATCGTAAAGTTGTATCGACGACAACTGACGGGACCCCATCAATGACCGGCACAGTCAATGAATTTTTGGTTGTGTGTATCAGAGACGATGACTTACCGCAATTCTTCTCTTATCATTGAATTATTCACCAACAGGCTCTCTGTTGTAAAGTTCTAAATATGCGTCATGTTATGGAAATCTGCATGAAAGTTGTGAACTCTATTCGAGGAAAATGTCTTCAGAGAAGAATGTTTCGGGCCCAGCTAGAAGAATACGAATCTGATTACGGGGAATTATAATATCATGCAGATGTTCGTTCGTTAAGCTGGAGTACATTTTTACAAAGATTCAGTGACCTACTACAAGAGGTAAAAGATTTTTTTGGAATCAAATGAGAAAGTGTAGGTTGGAATTAGTGATGACGTTTGGTTGATGGATTTAGGTTTTGCTGTTGATATAACAAACCATGTTAATGAAGTGAACTTAAAATTGCAAGGGGAAAAAATCAAACAATAGTAGAATTGAAAGGATTTGTTAATACTTTTAAGAGCAAGTGTTAAGGCTAATATCTTCCCAGATGATGAAGAATGAACCAAAAAATTTCAGAAATATTTCTGACGGGTTGTTTAAAAACGCAGGTACATTAAACAAAATGAAATATTATGATGAAATAATAAAACTTCACGCCGAATTTGAAAAACGTTTCCAAGAATTTACTAGACTAGAACCAATTGTTACATTTATGTGTTATCCGTTTGGCAATGTTGATGTGGAAGAAATAACTGAAATTACATATTCTCTATCTTTTGAGAAAAACAAAGTTTTTCTCCTTCAAAATGACAATTTTCAAAACTACGTAGTTCAGGACCTAACAATAAATTTTGGAATCTAACGGATGAAGTAAAGTATCCTAATTTAAAAAGAGTTGCATTTCATTTAGCATCGTTCTTTGACTCTCGTTTTCTTTCTTTCTTATCTACCCGTGCGAATCTATATTTTCAACTATGAATGCAATTAAGACAACGTGTTGTTCCCGTCTCTAAGACTACACTTAGAATCCAGCACAAGATTAGCAGTTAGTAATTATATACCGAGATATTCAAGATTGGCGGAGAGTATGCAAGTCTTCTACGAAAGTCTTCTACTATCTAAAGTCTTCTACTAAATCTAACTACGAGAATCAAATTTATGTGAAAATGATTTATTTTTTAATGTACTTTGAATTGTTTGATAAGAAATGCATCATTTGAAATTATTATATTTGTAGCTATTATAATTAAGTTCGTATCTTGAGTTTTGCTCTTTGCACGTGGATTTAAAAGAGTATGTGTTTTAGGTAACTAAGTACATATTCCGTATTTATAATTAAGTTATAATACATATTGTAGATCTTTTTTTAGCTCACCAAACCTAAGCCACCGGGTGGACAGCAACATCTTAAAAAAATTGAAAGTAGCCCGTACCCTGGAAAAGTATGCCCACCCCTACTCTAGACGTTTACCTCTGTACACAGAACAAGTGTACAGAACAACTCAGCTTTTAATGCCTTCTTTTAAATTACGTGAACCAGCTAGATCCACCCTACTAACTTCAAAGGCAAAGACCTCATTTATTCTGTCAGAAGGTAAATTAACAGGTGATGTTTCAATGCATTTGGCAATATATCTCTCGCATCGCGCACAACCTTTAATTACTCAATGCACTATTCTCCATCTATTGACAATTCTCTCTTAAACTGATTAATAGAATTTGTAATCCAATATGCATGAATTTTAGGTGAATTTCTCAGATAAGAGTCTAATAGCCTTTGTTTTGCCAGGAAGGACGACTGGAAATTTAGCTCTTGTATATTTTTCCCCCGCCTGCCCGTTGTTCACCGTTTTGTCTTTACTCAAAATCCCAACTACTTCATTATAACACTTTTCATTTCACTCACATTTCACTACAGGAAGAAAACACGATGTCTGAACAAATGGAAGGAGTGTGACATGAATTAATTTCCCCTGAAGAGTCGGTATTATTTCATTATCTTTTCAGCTGTTCATTTTTAGGTAATTTTCTTTATATGGCTTTAATTATCAATATCAATTTTTATCAAAATTTTATGCATATCCACTACTATTGGCCATTGCTGGTAAAGCAAGTTTTCCATGCCGGTCTAACTTTCACTATTTAATACTTGTAAAAATTTTCTTAGGTTTCAAAATTAAAAAAATAATATTACTTAAAAATTACGAATTTGTAAATTGGAAATTATTTAGACTTCAAATTGTAATTCTTTTGCTATCTTAGCTTTCTTAATTTAATTTGAAATAAACGAATTGTATATTTAATTATACATATTTATTAACTTTTATATATATATTAATTATATATATACATTAATTATACATATACTTTAATTATATATACATATATATATTTAATAGAACGTAGTAGATGAACAAAAGACCTTTTGGTCAAAAATCTTTCTCATTGAGCTGCATAATTAAGATTAAAATCAAGTTAAGGGAGTAAAATTCTAAAAGCAATCGCCTAAAAGTAAATGATAGACATGTACCTACCAAAAAGAGAAAAATTCTAAAGGCAATCGCATAAAAGTAAATGATAGACATGTACCTACCAAAAAGAGAAAAATTCTAAAGGCAATCGCCTAAAAGTAAATGATAGACATGTATCTAGCAAAAAGAGAAAAATTCTAAAAGTAAATGATAGACATGTACCTACTAAAAAGAGAAAAATTCTAAAGGCAATCGCGTAAAAGTAAATGATAGACATGTACCTACCAAAAAGAGAAAAATTCTAAAGGCAATCGCGTAAAAGTAAATGATAGACATGTACCTACCAAAAAGAGAAAAATTCTAAAGGCAATCGCCTAAAAGTAAATGATAGACATGTACCTACCAAAAAGAGAAAAATTCTAAAGGCAATCGCCTAAAAGTAAATGATAGACATGTACCTACCAAAAAGAGAAAAATTCTAAAAGTAAATGATAGACATGTACCTAGCAAAAAGAGAAAAATTCTAAAAGCAATCGCCTAAAAGTAAATGATAGACATGTACCTAGCAAAAAGAGAAAAATTCTAAAAGCAATCGCCTAAAAGTAAATGATAGATATGTACCTAGCAAAAGGAGAAAAATTGTAAAGGCAATCGCCTAAAAGTAAATTTGATATCCACTTGCTAAGGTATAAAAATTTAAACAAATTAATTACTCAAAAAGACAACGCAAAAAAAACTAAAAACTAAATGCTGGTATTTACGAAAATCAACATTTAAAAAAATATATTGTAACACATAAAAAAACATTTAAAGCAAAACATAATTAAATTAAAATACCAGAAAAGTACCAAAAAAATGGCAGTAAATGGCAATTTAGCCTACGTCGAGCTTTTGTAGACTCGTCAAGGGGAAAAGCACTATAGCTCGTACATAGGTAAACCCCATTACGCGTTTCGTCAAACGACTACAATTGAGACAAAAGTGAAACAAAATTTTAAATAATAAATATAGATAATAATCTACATAATACCGTAGGTCTCAATTCTTATCGTTTCTTTTCCCGACGCGCCTGGCATAAATTTTTTTAAAACAAATAAAAGTACTACTGAGTAACCTTTAAAAAACTTGGTAAGTTAATGTACATATAAACAAAAGAAGCCAGTTAGGCACGAGTCAAAAATTACATAATTTTAAGGGAGATTCCAATGAGCCAGAAAAATTAAACTTAGTTAACCAAAAAAGCTAAATAAAACACAATAAAGTTCACGTGTCATGTGAAGACCTATTGCAAGACAAAGCAAAAGAAATTGAACATACCTGTACCCAAGGCAGCAGCCTAAAACTTAAATGCTTAAAAAATTGAAAAGTGTTGCTAGAATAATAATTCTAAAAAGGGAGCAAACCGGAAAAGAAGTTGAAAAAAAAATAAGGTTTAAGTAAAAAGTGGGGGAGGGGGTTAAAACGTCATTACGTGAACCAATGAGGGGCTACGGCCAGTGTGGACATCTGGACAGAAAGGGGGTACACAGGAGGTCAATCTAAGAATGTCGACAATGGAAGCTTATCAACAAAATGGCGTCCGGTACAGTGCTGAGTCATGCAAAAATTGTTAGAAGGTGAAGAACAAAATGGTCGAACAAGCAAATGTAAAATCTAGCCTGAAAGCAGTGGAAATTGGAAAAAAAGGGAGATGTGTTAGAAAAAGTCGCAATTCTTCTTGCTAGAGGGCTTACAAGCGATCAGAAAAGAAAAAGGCCCTTAAATTAATAACAGAAATAGACAAGGCCAGAGTTCAGAATCATTAAATTATAAATTTAATAATTAAACTGAAGTTTTGTTCATATCTAAGAGAGTACAAAGGTAACAGTAAGAGGAAACTATGTTACATTTTTACATTAAATCATCTGAATTAGCCATCCGTCATCTACATCTTTCTTAAGGATTTAAGTAAAAAATTTCATTTTCTAATCGAAATAATTTAAAATAAAAGGTAAATGCCAGCTAATCACTTTTGCTTTAAATTTAAAGGACAATATTTTTATTCGATTGTATCTCATTTGAAATTCATTCTATAATTAACTTGGATCTGTTGCTAATTCTTTCGGCTACTTCTTGATAATGGCTAATAAATAATCATCAACTTCTGTTTCAGACTTAATACCCAAGTTTTTGCTTTATATTGTTTTTAATTTTTGATTTCCTATAAGATAGTAGATTACTATTTGTGGCTAGTACAAATACTATATATTTTATCGCATTGTTTTATTAATTAATTAATTTCGCAACATACGTAACACAAACCGTATTTATTGAATTAAATATTCTTAACTTTTAATCTAAACAGGGTATATCTGAAATGCTTCAACAAACTTAGAGGGATGATAGCACTCATCAAGACGAACAAAAAATGCAACGGAACATGGGGTCGCAAATGACGTTTGAAGGGTGAAAATCGAGAAAATGCGTCTGGAGATTGACAAACTAAGACAAGAAAGAAAGACTCCAGAAAATTATTTATTGCACAGAAGAGGTACAACACAGCTCGTGATGTCCAGAGAAAACAAAAATTTTACAACAATTGTTCAAAGTGTCGATCGCGGACATTATCACACAGAGTAACTTTGAATTCCTTCTTCTGGAGACAGATGAAATCCATCATTTATGAGACGCCAGAAGTAGTATCGCGTATTGTGGCCGCTGCAGCAGAAATCCAGGAAACTCCCGTAATCTTCGAGCGTGTCCGCCAATCGTTCCTCCGTCGATGTGTGATAATGTCCGCGGTCGACACTTCGCACATTGTTGTAAAATTGTTGTTTTCTCTGGACATCACGAGCTGTGTTGTGCTCATTCTGTGCAACAAACAATTTTCTGGGGTGTTTCCTTCTTGTCTTAGGTTGTCCATCTCCAGACATATTTTCTCGATTTTCACCTGTTAAACATCATTTATGACTCCATGTTCCGTAGCATTTTTTGCTCGTCTTGGTGAGTATTATCATCCCTCTAACTTTGTTGAAGCATTTTAGATGCCCCTGTATATACTTCTTGAATTTATTCAAACAGAGAAGCTGATCGATAAAGAGTTTTTTCGTCGAAATATCGAAATTGAGTTAACGAAGCAAGAGGGTGTTCTAGGAAATACCAATATTCTCCGACTAGAACTTCTGGCATTGAAATGTTTGTACCTCGGCGGACATCCAAGAGAACAACTTGAAGACATGGAAAAGCTCTTAAAGTACATGAAGTAAGTATTAAATTCATATTTCCTCCAAGATCATATTTTTTCAGTTCCGTGTTTATTTTAGGCTAAAGTACTGAATTCTTTAAAAAACGAAAAGACGCAAACGCTTTAATTTTTTCCGTTGAAGATTGCTTCTCTGAACAGCATTTCCAATTCCTTTAACAATACTTTCCTTCGTGGTCGTGCTGTGAATGCTAGTGTAGATTTTTATCAGACGATTTTTATCGATATATTTTAGGAAAAACCATATACTCTTAGAGCTACAGTGTTTGCTGACAAACTGAAGTTTTTAAATAAATTAGCTTTTCATATCTGTTCTGTTGTTGCAGTGATGCAATCCTTGATTAACACGCTGTCAGTAAATGTCTTCCTATGTTTGGCTATTGAATGAACCACGCAGAAACTAGCAAAAGTTGCTGCTCGTTGTTCATCATGTATTTTCGTAAACAACAATTGTTGAAATTTCATCCCACGTTTCAAAGATTCATATTTTTCTAACCGTAGGCTATCTGTAAATTTGGAGTAATTCTGAGAATGTTTAGTCTCATGAAGCCTTTTTATATTGTATTCTTTAAGGACTGATATTGTTTCATTGTAAATCACACACATTGCTTTATTTACGACTCAGTCACGAAATACTGATATCTCCATTGTTCTTTAAATGTTCTATTCCGACAATCTAGCTTTCGTTTCTTTTCCATTATTTATACAAACCCCACAAAAAGCACGTAACTTCAAATTAGTTCAATTCAAGTCAAATTTATGCACTTTTCACTCCGCACTCTAAGCTGTTAACTGTCCAACTCTCGTTAACTGTCCAACTCGGTTGTATCCGGTAACTATAATACCACGCGTTCTTGGAACATATTAGCAAACACACAAAAGTAATAGAATCTTCCAGACAACGACATGTCTCTGACAATTGCCCGTAAGTATCAACCAAAATTGCGAATAGATGGGAGTAAAAACTCGCGCTCCTCGCCACAGATACTTAATTCGCTGGCTATTTCGCAAACAAAATTTTCACGCTATTCAAAATTACAGTCTGTTGATAAGAGCTACCTAGCAGATCAGAAGGCGACAAAAGAGTCAAAATGAATATCCAGGGGGAGGCAAAATGTCTTGAAAAATAGTATTTAAAATAATCCCAAAACAACAGTTGCTGAGTGAAAAATGAGCAATTTTTCTTAACTTTCTAAAGCTGGAAGTAGATGATCCCTTCCCTCCTAAATTAATGCCTCTATTGACTAGATCTTAATCCTTGGGTCTTAGGCTTTGGAGATTCCTGCTCTAGCATATTAAACATTATTACTCTTGTTATTTTACCAATTCAAATATTATCTTTTTCTTATATTTAGTCTTCCCTGAAGAAATCTACAGCATGCTACCGTTCGAGACGCATATAAAATTTCGGGTGTTCAACAGGATTCTTGATACGGTCTCCTTACAAAAGTATTTTCTCAGCCGACGTTGAGAATATGCTAGAAATTATAAAATGAAAGTAAATTTTCCCCGAGTATACGCTGTATTTGAATATAATCAGCTGTTCATTCGTACTGGATGATAGGGTTACTTCGAACGTTCTCGCAAGCAGCAGATGGAGATTTGGAATTAGGAATTCAATGCAAATGAACTTTAAATCAAAACTTCAGTGACGTGGGCTGTCTTTGAATTTTACAAATATTTCTTTGCACAGTTCTCAGAAAGCCACAAATTTGCATCATGTGTGATTTTCATATTGGGTAGTAGGTATCAGAGGGCACAAATTTTCTCATTTAGGAAAAGTATAATATCCCAGGAAGATCCAGATTAAGACACAAACATCTAACTTCTGTTTTGAAAACCGTTAATGCTAGTAGTATGTCTCCAGACATGCGAAAGCTGGTTGCAGCTAAGCGATCCTAGGTGTTGGGAAAGAATAATAGATATCAATTCATTACCATGATTTCCTAAAGTTAATTCTATTTTTTAAGGAACTGCAGTATTCGTTTAGATTTCGTGTACCTACTCACTAATATGAAAATAGTCTTTATGTTTTGAGGCTTCCACTACTGTACGCTGATGACTATTTGGTCCACATGGAGTACTGAGTTTGATACGCTTGAGGTAGGTCTACAGAAAAGACGACCAGATAAGATAAAGTGTATAAGATATAGCAAAGGTTCGATAATCCGGCCCATCTGAGATTTTAGCGATGCCGGATAACTATTTCTTCCGTTTTTTTACGTTACTGACTGCATTGAAGGATGAAAAATATCGCACATAAGGATTGGATTCTGTAAACATACACTGCTCGACATTGAAAATGCAACACCAAAAAACAAGTGGTCAGAAAGTGATGAAATTTGGAAAAAAGACAGAGACAGCAAGCAGCAATAAGTGCTCTTTATTTCAAAATGATAGTCAAAATACAGAGCGAGAACGGCGTCGGTTCAGTAGGATGTAGGGCCACCGCGGACAGCGATGCGCGAAGAAACACGCCTAGGCATAGCGTCAATAAGAGTGCGGATGGTGTCCTGAGGGATGGCTATCCATTCCCTTTCAACCATTTGCCCCAGTTCGTCTTCTGAACGAGGCAGGAGCAGAGTCTGCAAACGGCTTCCAATCACATCCCACACATGTTCGATTGGTGACAGGTCAGGAGAGTACAGTGGCCAGGGAAGCATCTGTATACCTTGCAGAGCATGTTGGCAGCGAGCACTTTGGGCGTTATCCTACTGAAAAATTACATTAGGCAGCTCCTGAAGGTAGGGGATTGCCACCGGCCGCAGTACATTATCCAAATATCGTTGGGCCGTCATAGTGCCCTGAATATGAACTAGAGGTGACCTGGAATCGTAGGCAATAGCGCCCCAAACCATTACGCAAGGCTGTCGCGCGGTGGGGCGTTCCACAGTTACTGCAGGATTAGATATGTCTCAACGTCGACGTCACACAGGTATGCGGCGACTGTCACTGGATAAACAGAAGCGTGGCGCATCTGAGAACACGACGTTTCGCCATTCTGTCATCCACATCGCTCCAGTGCGGCACCATTGTAAACGTTGGCGTCTGCGCTGTGGAGTCAATGGCAGTCTTCTTAACGGACGCCGTGAGTGCAGGCCACGTTCAACCAATCGACGGGAAATGGTTCTGGTCGACACGGGAACATCCAGGGTATCTTGCACATGCTGCAGAATCGCGGTACAAGTGACTTGCGGGACTGCCACAGCTTGTCGGCGGATGCATCGATCCATGCCTGCTGACGTCACTCTGGCTGCACCTGCACCCTCCCTTCTTCCCACATTTCCTTGTTTCAACCATGTTCGCCATAGCCGATGCACCGTGCACGCATCCATGAGGGTATCATCTGCCATTTGACGTAAGGACCAACCCCCCTTCTTAGCCTGATCCCCATATCCCTCGTAAAATCGTCTATCTACTGGAAGGCCCTTCGTTGACGGCGGCCTGGCATTTTCTCCTATTACACGTATCCTCCGGGACAAAAACCAACTTTCTTCGATAATTCGTCTGACAGAAATAACGACATGAATATTGCCCATTTTGCACGTTTCTTCCCTTATTTCTTACTTCACGTGCGCCGCAGAGCTGCGCATTTCACATCATTCGCATAACTCAGTGCGTCTACTCTAAAATGTGCATAGCTTTCTGACCACTCCTTCTTGGTGTTGCATTTTCAATGTCGAGTAGTGTATGTAATAGGTTGAAATTATTAATAAATGAATGCATTCATCATTTAATTATATTTAATCATTTTTTGCTTTGCAGCTATCAACACTGTCGGAATATGAATTTTTTCACCTAAAATTCGAATCCCCACTTTCTTCACAGATTCTGCTTTAAAAATCATTCTGTAGAAAGTGAATATTCAACCTTTTACCGATATTATGTATTTTAGTTCGTTCGAATTTCACAATATTTAACGTTTCATTAGCCAATCGCCAAGTGATCTCGGATGAATCTTCTTTGTCGTCGTCACTCTCCACTTCTTCTCTTAATACCTGCGGATTCAGTACACTCTATTAAGAACTGACAATGCTATTTGGCCAAACGTTTCGTAATGTTGTTTACTTGTTTCTAAGCACCAACAGCCAGGAAAATTTCTTTCGTATTAAAGCGAACTTCGAAGTTCTTCACACTACAGTCAGAGTTTCACAAAGTTTGTATGTATGAAGTCCTGAATTTACGTCAAAAAAAAAAAAAAAAATCTGAAAGATTTCAGATTTTAAATTACGTCCAAAGGCGCGTTTTTTTAACGTTTCGTGGGCTACCTTATTTTTATTAAATATCATGTACTACGTACTCAAACCATAAAATTCAGTTCAAAATCAATATCGCAAAATCATTTTAAAATGAACATATCTTTAGAATTTCCGTAAGTCTCGTGCGCTGGAGATAAAAATGTTTTTTTTTTCGTACAGTGTTGCCATTGCTCGCTTTGAAATCATTTAGTTTGTTAATCAGAAATTCGTTGAAATGTTACAAAACATAAAATCGATAATAAAGCAAATTTCAAATTCAAAATTAGGGCTTCCAGATGCCCATATTCGCAGTAGGATTACGTCATTCAAAATTCGATGGCTCTAGGTTTTATCACAATGCGAGAAACATGCATACATTTATGCAGATTTTTCATTTTTTAAAATTTAATGCAGAGCGATAACATTTAGTGGCAACAATTTGAAAAGTGAAACGGGCATTCAGAGTGAATCGACGCAAAATCGCAAAACGAAAGTTATAGTCCTTCGGGACTAAATCCCTTTGGACTAAAAATTCTGAATAATTGCTTGATTCATGTTAGCTTAATTATCTAGTTTCTGTGAATTATCGCATATGTCCGTAATCTTATCAATATTTTTTTGAAGACGTTATAAATAAATAAAGAGCGCAGATGATTCACAAAAGCGAAGGTTTAAAAAATTTAACTGAAAATGGTAAAAAGATCCGATTCTACTGCCAAGTATTTTTTAATTTGTGGAGTAAAATGAGTAACGTCATTTTAAAAGCATGAATGTCGGCGAAAGACGTGAGGTATTATAACAGGTGTGCCAAGCCATTGTTGCTGAACTATACGAATTATACTACATGTAGAAGATTTATCTAAATATCAGTTATAATGCATAAAATTTGCTTTCAAATTCCGTAAACAGCATCTGTAGAAGGGCAAGAAAAACTTATCGAATATTATTATTTTCAGTGCTTTAGTCATATATCGCATCATCTTCGCATATATATCGCATCATCTTCTACAGATAAAGGCATATGAACGTAAAGCGATACAGATTAGACAGTTTTGAATTGAAATGAACTAACCAGCAACATACATTTAATTATGATACATCGGTTTTTAAAGCAACGTTCAGTGTGAAAAAATAAGCGAAATCTTACAAAAAAGCCTTCTTTTTGCATACAACTGTACTGATATTTTTTGTTTATTTCGAAATGTCTGTTTAATTTTAGTATTTTAAAATAAAAAAAGCTTATTAAAATTGAAAATCACTGATATTTAGACTTGCCAACAGAATTTACGGTAAAACTTAGCATAAGTAATAGAAAAAATTAAAATTGGTTCATTCAGTTGTAAACACAGTCATGACTTTGTCTCCTCTTCCCCTCCCGCAAAATAAGTCAATTTTGATTTTTCCTCGTCTCATTCTTTAAATGTATCCAAATACATAATGAAAACAAGTATTTTCTGTATATCATACACAAAAGTTATGAACAGTATATCGTTTATAAAAAGCAATGAGATGTGACTATCAGATACGCACTACGTCCATTGATAATTAGCTCAATTAAACATGATTTTCATTAAAGAAGCTTCCTTAATGTGAAAACTAACAAAAGAGAAAACGTCAAGTTTTCCTGGAAGATTTCAAGTGATTATAAGATTTTAAGTCAATTTTAAAACGTTGTTTCGGAATGCTCCGACTTAACTTTTGTCCGTTTTTGGAAGAAATTTGTCTGTGGCCTCTCACTGAAGTTTACAGTCAAGAAAAGGATTTCCGAAACAAAACATTTCTGTTTATTTTTCAATTATTGTGAAAATTTCAATTTAAGATTTATATAGGTTGTCTTTTTTCTAATAAATATTCCTCCGTTTAAATTACAATACAATTAATTTTTTCTATCATGTGGTCGTTTCCCTAACTTCATCTATTCAGCTTTAAAATTATTATTATAGTAAAAAATTCACACAGTATTTTGCTATTGCAGTAGCATACTGTTTTCTTTGTGCGATTTAAATGAAGATAAAAAGTTTAAAGTAAATCATTTTAAGGTAATTTTTAGCAAAATGCATTAAAATATAACATAATTAACGAAAATAATGCCAACGCAAGAGGACCATTTTCATTTTTATGTAGACGACCGCCAACATAGGTTATGACCTGAAATGATTTCGTGCTATTGTGTGAATAAACACGTTTTACCGTAATTTATTTTTATCCGAGATCTTGGCTGTAACCGAGATCTTGGCTAAGAGGAGTTTTACTACAGCATAATTGCTTTCTAGAAAAAAACTTATTTCTTTCTTAAGTATGAGGATTTTCTGCAATATTTAATGTATTTCACAATAATGATGATAAATGATCAACTATAGTAAATCTTTTTCTACGAAGGAGAATTTTAATTATACACTGCTGGTCATCTAAAATGCAGCACCACGAAGAACAAGAGGTAACAAAGACATAATTATCGGATAAATAGTACAGAGGATAACCCGATTGAAATTATTGCTTGCGGAAAGAAAGCAGTACAGAGTATGTCAGGACTACAGTGCCTTTTAGTTGAATTTGCAAACATAACTGGAGTCCTGAGTGGAAACAGGAGCTTACTCAAAGCTATGTTCGTGCGTGTGTAGAAGATACATCAAAGATAAGAAGGGTTAAACTTACCCTTTATTCTCATAGCGTACAAGTGTTCCCGCACTTCGGAATACAGAGACCAGCACTTATGGTCTAAAACGTAGAAAAAATTAAAAACGTGTTCAAATATCAGCGAGAACTAAGTTCTGGCCTTAAAAGCAGACATGAAAAGCACGCGCATGATAAAGGCAGCAAGAAACCTCTCTCTCCTTCTCTTGGCTAAAAGCCATGTCTTAAATACGTCTACAGTTTGCAACCTCATTTACATAAACATAAACATTACATTACATAAACATACTCTTTCGCGCTTATTCTGGCCGGAAATGGAAAATAAGAGATGATAGCAAAGTTTTAAAATAAAATAAACATTAGTAAAACTTAAAAACCTTACAAGTATAGTCGACATGGTTGGTAACTGCTGACTCAGCAATGAACGAAGAGGCTTTGGGTATGTAAATAGGGTACGCCAGTCCGTGATGCATGTTGCCGAATTTCATCTGACGCAGTCCGCGTAGTGTATACTGGACCACGCGTTTACCCGTTCTACCATAGGTGTTCGATGGATGGCATATCGAGAGAACGGGCAGGCCGAGGAAGCCGTGAGAACTGGTGAGCAATGGAGAACTGTTTAACGTTGTGTATCACCTGCAGTAGTGCATTGTTCTGTTAAAACTTGGCCTTAGGAAAGCCTTGAACGAATGAAGGAACAGAAAGCTTTTAGAGATATAGCGGTGGGTATTGAGAGTGCTAGAATTGCGTATTAGATGTATATGAGAATAAAATTTAGTAACCAACCAAACCATAATCTCAGATTATAATCCGGTATTGCGACACGTAAACAGAAGTTATAATGTTTTTCAACGCACTGCAACTACATTCGGACATATCGTGGTGTTGTAAGCATAATCGAAATTCGTATTAAAAGACAATATCGTGCCGTTCGATTGTTCATGGCCGGCGTTCAACCTACCACTACAGTCACATACACGTAGTGTAGAATCAGTGGTAACCGCAGCAATGGATGATTGCGAGACTTCCTCTCCTCTGCGGACAACGTCGAAGGGTATATGCTTACATATGGTATTATACAACAGTTCGTTATTAGATCTCTAGGATTCTCGATGTTAATGTGATCCGTGACTGCCGTGAGTACAACATACTTCTCCTCTTATTCGGTGATATGACAAAGTTAGTGTAATCGTTTCCGTCAGTCGCTATGTCCTTCCTGCACTCACTGGTTCCATATTCGCATCATTGTGGCTTGATTTTATCCGAAACGAGTCAGATTTCTCAGAAATATAATCCACAGTCTGTATAACCACAATTCATCTGGTAAACACAAAAACTTTCTGGTAACACAGAGAAAAGACGTCAATTACAGGTAGCCATCGCCTATGTCGTATTTTTACAATATGCTGCGCCCATTCTATTGGTACAACCATGCATGAAAGAAGTGACAGCCATAAATATCTTAGGTTAAAAGCCGAATGGGTTGTCAGCTTTACGAGACTGATGTAGCCCCGATGACTAAGTGAACTATCGGTCGCATGTTTCGAACACAGCAGTGGTATATGCTAAAGCAATCCAATGCCTTTTTATAGAGCTTGTATCTGGTGTTATTGGCACATATCATTCGCATATGCATTGCAATGCCAAGGTTTTGCATACTGTATCGAGTTCTAAGCCTGGTGCAAATTTCAAGTCTATTGGATTCCAACTTCATGGTGCTGCATTCTTGGATGCCCAGCAGTACAGTATAGTGAGCTTATAACGAGTATTGTACACCAAGAGCTTCATTCACTTAATTTGTAGCCCAGTAAATTACCAATCGATTAAAAAACGTTTCCATGTGTTTTATTAAACAAATAACTCTACTAGCATGTGTTACTTTGATTAAACTGTTAATGAACATTAATGTACTACATTTGACATAAAGAGTGAACGTAATTCCATTTCTGCAACAAAATACTTATAGTACTGTACTTAAGTAATTATAACTTATAGTAATTAATTACATGAAAATAGTATAACCATAGACAAAATTCTATTCTACATCTATCTGAAAATATTTAAAGCATTTATATGTACAAAATGATTATATACTATATACCGAATGGAAGGGGGAAAATAAGTAAACTACAAAAGTTTCCCTTTGCACTTATTTTATCAGTAGCAACGTTACGTATACAAAAAGACGAATTTTCTCCCCAAATCGGAGTAAACGAACTTTCATAATTCTAACAATTATCTTGGAGATTTATACTTATCTCCCGG
>KK118092.1:41013-51340 GCA_000611955.2 Stegodyphus mimosarum | reverse complement strand
TTCTTTAATCACATAGGCCACTGTCGATTTTGGGTACTTCAGATCGATAGATATGTCCCTTAAGGATCGACCACATTTGTGATACCCGATAATTATACCTTTCTCGAAATCAGAGAGCTCCGAACTGCGAGGCATCTTGCATGCGACTAAAGCCGATGCTGTTTTCTACACGATATATACCGGCGGAGTCCGTGACGTACCTTAGGACCGCAGATATCGTCATTTGCATAGGTGTCCAAATACTTATTGGTAGTCAGTGTATAAGTATATTTAGTTAGTATATATAGATTTCAATACCAAAATAGTCGAGCAGCTTTGGTTGACCACTAAAGGGATCTCACATATAGCGGAGGAACTGAGGGTACTCAAGTACTTAAGAGTTGAACACATGTACTCCGCAGCATCGAAGGTGTGAGAAGGACTTTTTTTACGATTACTTCAGATTTAACCATAAAGTTTCATAACGTCACTTTTCAGGACTGCGGTAAATAGGAAATGCGAACTTCCAAGAAAAATAATATTTTATTTTTTAAAGAAAATTATCAGAAGCATGCAATTGCTCTAATAAAAATAATGAATGAAATTTTAGGTAAATGATAATAGGTATTTTTATTCCATTTCATTCATATAATTTCTGATATAATTTCATTGGTATATGATTATCAAAACGGCCAACTCTCATTATTTGACTTACATAACGAACATCTTTCCTTTCTCCAAATACCTGACAGCAGTGAAACAGTTTAGTTCAAGAATTTCATTAAAATTTCATCTATTATGATCATTCACATTCATATTCCATCAGTTATTTTTATATACATTATACGGATTTAGATCTATAAGCCATTTTATGTACAATTTGCTTCAACGTATTATAAATAGTTGTCTTTAATTACACAGAAAAATTCTGTGCGAATACTTGTTCCTTAAGATCATGTATCCTTAAACGGGAAGCGTCAAATATTCCCTCTATGTGCTTTAAATAGAAATCCTTAGACAGCAAATGAAGAAAGCTAATTTATATAAAATTAACATTATTACAGCAAAAATCTGAATTTAAAATTTTACATTTATCCTATAACGTGCAAATAAGTTTCTTAAGTTACAAATGATGGAAAAGATTATCGTCACTATGTTTATTTTTAAGTTTAACTTCTTACATTTAGAAATCACTTCTCACGCCTCCCCTGCACGGGTTACAGCCGAAAACATCACGACGAAAACGTCGCGGAGAAAAGAACGCAAGGCGAAAACATCGTGGAATGGAAAAAAAAAAAAAAAAAAAAAACAGAAAACGTCGCAGTTCTAAAACATCGTGGGAGAAAATAAAGCGGTTCAAAAGCTTCGCAGTTTAAAAACATCATCGTCAAAAATATCATGGTAAAAAATAAAGTATCATCAAATCATCGCATGTGGATAACATCGTACATATGCGTTTTTCAGGTTTTAAAAGTTGTAACTGCATTTTCGTATAATGGTTTGGAAGCGCAAGAAGGAAAGAGGGAAACAGGATGAAAATTTTAATGACACGTCAAGGATGAAAAGAAACAAAACAAGATACAATTTTCACTAAAACAATAACAGATTAACAAACGTGAAAAAAAAATAATTTGGTGGTTAACGAAGCAATTTGCATAGAGGTAAACTCATGCAGTTATTTGTCTTCCTTTTTCTAAACATTTTTAGACTGTATTTTTAATGAAAAATTATCTTTAAAACTTCATTAAAAATATTATTTTTTTAATAACTTTTATTAATTAACTATGTAAATTTAGAAGTTCTATTAAATGCTATAAGTTGCATTAATTTTCTACTCATTTTCAGTTTTTAAATGCTTCCTTCTTACATTTTCAGCAAAAATTTATTAATTCACTCAAAAATATGAAATATAGAAATAAAAATATCCATCTTTCCTTCTTGCGCTCCCAAATCGTTATGCGAAAATGCACTTACAACTTTTAAAACCTGAAAAACGCATATGTGCGATGTTATCGTCGTGCGATTATTAGTCCAAAGGGGCTTTGTCCCTGAAGGACTATTGTTTACGTTTTGCGATTTTGCGTCGGAAACATTAAAAGTCTGTATCACTTTTCAAACTGTTGCCGCAAAATATTGCAGCCCTGTGGAAGCCCAAATTTGAAATTTGGAATTTGTTTTATTAACGATTTCATATTTTGTAAAACTTTAACGAATTTTTGATTAACAAACTCGAGGATTTCAAAGCGGGCAATGGCTTTGAAAACGTTGTACAGAAAAAAAAAAACATTTTTATCTGCAGAGTTTTTTATCTGTGTGTAGGAAATTCTAAAGATATGCTCAGTTTAAAATTATTTTGCGATATTGTTCTTTAACTGAATTTTATGGTTTAAATGCGAAGAACATGATATTCAATAAATAAAAGTAACATACAAAATGTTTAAAAAACGCCCCTTTGGACGTAATTTAAAATCTGAAACCTTTCAGATTTTTTTTTGGTAGGTACTTTATTTTTTACTGCAATATTCTCGAAGACGAACTGCGAACTTTTAAACTGCGAAGTTTTTGAACCGCTTTATTTTCAACCACGATGTTTTAGAACTGCGGTATTTTCTCTTTGCTTTCTTATCTCCCACAATGTTTTGTACTACGACGTTACCCCCCGGGGGTTGACTCAGGAGAATTCCTGGGAAGTACTGGCTAGGATCTGTACTTAGGCGTCTCAACCACAGGGGCATATAAGTTGGCTTCACAGGACTAGAGCCCGAGTTTATTCTCAGGTTGGTTCAGGTTTGGCAGGGATCGTACTGGTACTGTCGTGTCCATTCCTTTGGCTGTGTGTGGAGCTAGATCGGAGATCACCGACCAAGTCGTCGGGGATTTGGCCCTCATAGTTTCGATACGGAGACCATGTGTCCCATTGCCTTTCATAGGGCCGGGACTGTGGGGTCTGCGTCGTCGGCGAGGAAGTCTCAGGAGCTTGGATAGTTCACCTCGAAAGGCAGCCCCAGGACGAGGATCCATCTCTTGCGTTCTGTACTACGACGTTATCGCCTTGTGTTGTTTTCTCCGCGATGTGTTTTCTCCGCGGACACCCTCTGCACGTTAAGTCCGAAACTGATGCTTTCCAGAAAGGGTTGACAGTTATTGTAAAAAGGTGTGTAACAGAAAATGCTTTAAAATATTTCTAATTCACTTTTGTGTACTTCTTGCTGAAGGACCAAGTGTCCTTAGTAATCAGTTGTCTTCAGTCTTCTCTTACCTATATCCATAATTTTAAACTATACGTACGCACAACATTTATGTTCATATGATTACATTTATGTTTTATGTAAACGTTTTAGGCTTGCATTTGGAGAATACTACCCGGAACTTGAAATTGTTTACAAAAGCCTGATTGCTACAAGTATGCTTTCACAAGATTTCGCCAGATTTGTCAGCTATAATGAAGAGGTAAAATAACAACTTCTTTAACAGAAAAGAATTAAGCTCTCATAAAATACAGCCCTCTTTTAGTTTTCTAAGTGTTTTAAGTCATTTTTGCTAAAACATTTTTATGGATTCTCATAAATATATCGTTTATATTTTACTTAATTTACGTATATGGCTTAGCTGCCATAACTATATAGAAAAGACTAGAAGCAGATTATTATTATTACGTTTGCCATGTTCTTCATGAAAACCCGAGTAACCCAGCGGAAGATTGTACTAAGATGCACTATCTGAGCTAGTCGGTACATGAAACAGACTGTGTTGGGTCAAATAAACTCCAGTGTGAACGTCTTTTATAACGGCTTAAAATGTCGGCATGCCATGTCACGAGAAAAGTTTTAAATGCACAGACATTAGCACCGATTGAAATTTCTCATCAGCTGTGTCAATCTGTGTATCTAACATTATGAGCATGCAAGGTGGTGAGTTACAGGTGTAGGTAGTTTTTTAAAGGTCTTCAAGACGTCCACGCTGAGGAACGCACTGGACTGCCATCCATCATCAATGAAGAGATTTTGTAGAAGATGAGGCAGAACATTTTGGAGAATCGTCGCTCCATAATTACGGAACTCTTCACATACGTTTTTCAAATATCGTTGTCCTTGCTGCAAGAAACTGCCACAAAACACTTCTTGTTCCGGAAAGTTTTTCTAGGTGGGTACAGCCTAACACAGGAACAAACTCATAGGATCAGCAATGAATTTTTTCCCCAAAAACCATGATGATGGTGATGAATTCCTCTATAGGATCATCGAAAGCGAAGAAACATAGGCTGCAGTTTGTCCCAGAAACCCTAGAAGAAATGAATACATTAGTATCACGATGAGTCGCTCTGCAGGAACAATTTTCCAGCAGGATTCTATTTGATTTAAAATTGATGTGCACAGTAGTGCCTGACAGAAAGGGCATTCTCTCATTGATTCCTGACCAGAGCTGAAACGATAAGCCCTGACCATTGCTGTCAAACTCTGTGGAAATTCCGATGAGTCATTCAGAACGAGAAGTACAGGATGCTCAGTGTAGGTACTAGGACAATGCTCTCAGCCGTTGAGCTGGTTTATGCTTGACAATCTTCATATTTCACTCCATGTGCTGTACAATTCTGTTGGATTTTAACACGTAAACGTTCGATTTTGAAAAGCGAGCTGTAATTTCCTACAGTCAAAATACGCAGACATCTGCAGATTACATTTAAAATACTCGTCACTTTAAAATGCTCGCACAGAGACCTCATTTGGTTTTGTCTCGTGTTTTCAAATATAAATGTACGCAACTTATTCCACCTTTAAGATTTGTCAGTAATTAATATAAGGATTCTTATAAGGTAATGTAATATACGAGTGTGCTGCAATCCTCCTGGCTAATGGTTAATGCAGAAGACCTAAGACTGACAAACAAAAATACAGTTAAAAGATTTGTCAGGAATTAATATAAGGCTTCTTATAGGGTATGTGATGCGCACTTATCAAGAATGATTGGAAGATACCTGACAGTGCTTCCAAAGCTGTTGCGCCACCTCCATAGCTACATTTAGTTTTCTTAACATCACACCCATTATTACTCCTTTGATTTTCTTGCCAAACTGCAGTGTGCAACTGATTCTAGCACACAGAGAAACCTGGGGCTACACCTAACTGTCAAATATAACAGCAAAGCACTAGTGTCCCGGTCTTCGTTTGCCTGCTACCTGTATGATTCGAGTTTTGGAGTTCAAATATTTTTTAACATTCACAGAACCTGAAGATTTAGTGTGGAGTCCTTAGAAAAAAAAATTGTAATCGATAATCTTTTTCGTATCTAAATAATTAAATGAATTATTTACGGCTGGGATTGATCTCACACTATGTAGGTCCTCATGTAATTGTACGGGGAAAAATTAAATTACTGTTGTGAATTTTGTACACAAATAGATGATTTTAGTGCAATTACACATGAAACTTTTGTATTTTTCTGCATAATGTAACACGATAATCTAGAGAGATGATACTATGGCGAAAAAGTAAGAATACAGAGGGCAAGTCCATTTAATATTGAATAAATGGATATCATGCCAAAAAGGTGACATGGTACATTTGGCGAGAAATCACCAAAAGCCCTAAACTTTACGACCATTTGGCGACAATTTCTTCTTTCCTGTGTAGCTATAAAGGGTATTGTAATTGAATAACAATAATTGATGCTCTATGTAGCTTTAACCGTAATTCGGCTCTCGTATGCCTTCCAGTAATTTCGTGAAGCAGAAACTACTAGAAATATCTCGGCGGCTAGGTGAAAAGCACATAAGACCAACGACAGCATCCGCCCTCAGTTGTTGTTGCGAATTATAGTTCAGCGTGAATTCGTAGTACTTACAAATCTCCGCGTTAGCTTCTCTTTCTAGATGAGCTTTGCATTGCGTTGTGTTTAACGTTCTTAGTAGCGTATACTGCGTAGAGTTGTACAACTGATTTCGTGAAAAGTTCCGGAACTTTGAAATGTCTCTTTTGCTAAAATAAATTTTATCAAGATAGCATCGGTTCTACATACATTCAAGCTTTACGGACACAATCAGTGTTTACGAACATTTAATCTTTTTGACGGCTTATTTTTATTACAAATATTGACAGGTCACTTTAAAACAATTTTCTTTTTTCAAGTGGTTTATAAATGACTAAGTTTCCCTTAGAAGTTCCTTCACGAAGGCATCGATCTTTTTAAGTAGGTGGTCCTCGTATGCTTTGCCATATTCGTATGCTTTGCCATATTCAAACGAACAAGCAAAACTTTATTGAACGCAGCTTCTCCATTTTTTAGCTGTTCCATTTTATTTTTTTATTCTTTCCAGATGCTGTATAAATTAAAATTTAAGAAACGTCACTGGATCTGTTTTTTAAATGTGTACTTTATTCATCACTTAAATGAGAATTACTGTACTTGCAAAGACCAATACAAGCCTTTGCTTCGATTTCAATTTACTTCTGCTGAAAACAGTCATTAATTATGAATGAGGAAGAAGATGAAAACCACAAGTAAAAATACTTGGTTTTCTCTTTGAAGAAATAATGTTCAATTGCATCGTACAATCGTAGAAATAAATGTGCTCGGAATAAAGAGCTCGAGAAATAAAATTTAATGTTTTATACCTATATGTAACTTATACAGGGTGATTCCAAATTCATGGTACAAACTTGAAAGGGAAGTACAGAATCAAGCTGCGAATAATATTCACATAGGAAACCCAAGTCGCAATCAATTTAGAGTCAAGATACGAATAACATTCACACAGGTAATCCAAATCGCAATCCATTTATTTAGTTCTAAACAACTTAAAACGCATTTACAATAAGAAAACCTTAAAATGAGATTGAGATCACATAATACATCGTGTGAATTGCTTCATACGGAAAACAGCACTCACAGAAACTCATTTAAAAAGACCTTGCTTCAAACTACGTCACGAAACACAGTTGCATATTAGAAATTTGAATGATAAAAAAAATCCTGGTAGATGGCAATAGGTGTGCGGGAGACTTCATGCATGCTGAAGAAGCAGACATATATTACGTGTACAGAAGCGCTAAGAATACATCACACGCAGTTTCCGGATAGACGAATACCAGGTCACAGAATGTTCCAGCGGTTACGTCGTCAACTTTGTGAAACAGGTTCTTTCCATGTCACCAAAGAGGATGCTGGTCGACGATGAATTGTATGCAATCCAAGATTTGAAGAAAGCACCTTGAACATTGTGGCTGATAGACCCGAATCAAGTACAACAGCTGTCACATAAAACGTAGGTTAGAGTCAGCATACCATTTTGGAGAGTGTTAAACGAAAATCGCTTACACCCATTTTCAGCTTGCACAAGCTATGAATTCCTCTGCACCTGAACTTCTGCAGGTGGCTTTTGCAGCAATCTGCACTGCAGTCGGACGTCACAGCTCATGTGCTATTTATACATGAGGCGACGGCGTATTTAATGTGCACAGTTCTCATGTATGGGCAACTGAGAATCCAAACGCAACGCGACCACATGGGTCTCAACAAAGAATTAGTATGTACACTGCGGCAGAAAGACAGATCTATATCTCCCGTTCTACTGGGCCGATTGACGAAATTCAAATTGCGTTTTCCATGTCTCGAAAGCGCGACTTAAGATATATATTAGATTAATCTATAGCATTGTTCAAATATGGGTATTTTGACACAAAATCGGACTTTTTTAAAAATATACCAGTTTTTTTCCATATTTCGATTCTGCGACTCAAATTACGCCTAAACATTAAATTTTGTAAAATTCGATGCGAAATTTATGGAGAAATTCAAAAATTTAACTTGGCGAATTGTTTTCAGTTTGAGCCAAGAATAATTCACTTGGCGAACTTCTTAATACGTGGCAACCTATTTTCCTTCCCCTCCATTGTGCAGCGGGGGAAAAAAAGTCACATCGTTCCTGCCTTTTTACATTGTGGATAGAGGAAAAAAAAGCCTCATCGTCCTACTTTCAAATAATTAACAAAGTGCGTAAGCCACATTTTCGTTATTATCGCTTTCAACAAATATGCCAAATTTCAAAACGCGCCAATATATAAATTCACGTAAATCTTCGGAAATTTTGAATAAAAAGCTATAATTTTTTGCAGGTATGCTTAGAAATAAATCTACTTTAAGATAATCGTAAAAATTTTATGGGTTATAATTCAAATTTTTTTCGAAAAATTTATAAAAATTATATAAAAATCCAAATGTTAAAAAAAACCGTAAAAAAATGGGCGAATTTTGTTTGGAATGGACCTAAATTTCAAACTGTGTGAGAAGGAATCAAATAAGTTTCATAAAAAAAAGATATTAATAAATATATATCAAATTCAATCATTAACATGGAGGAGCTAAAATTTTGAGAGCTAATTTTCGAAAAACTACTCGTGCAATTTTTACAAAACTTGACAGTTTGGCATAATTTGAGTCGTAGAATCGAAATATGGAAAACAAATTGGCATGTCATTTCAGAAAAGTTCCGATTTGAACAATGCTATATATAAATCTAAAACATATCCTAAGTCGCGCTTTCAAGACATGAAAAACGCAATTTCAATTTTGTCAATCGGGCAGTAGAACGGGAGTTGTAGAACTGTCCCATTTTTTTTTTGCGCCGTGTACATGTGGGGGTGTATCGTCGACGAATTTTTAATTGGCCCGTAGCTTCTGCCGCAGCGACTCAATGGCCAACGTTATTTTAATTTTTTCTGGAACAGGTGTTACCAGAGCTTGTGCAAGATGTTGTGATCATGATTCGTAACCGAATGTGGTTTAAGCATGGCGGGGCACCATGCCCACTTCAGAGCTGATGTTCGCAATTAGCTGAATGCCAGTGCTCGATGGACTGGGTGCCAGTCCATCGAGTGCCAGTGCTCGATGGGCTCGAGCCTACATTACGTTTTTGGGGGATATCTAAGGAGTCTTGTTTATTCGAATCTAGTTGACTCAGCCGATGATCTCGTTGCGGGATTATCAATAGCTGCTCTATGTGCGCGAGAAACACCTGGCATCTTTGCTAGTCGTTCCACCAACGCTGTCAAGTATGTATCTATCTCTGTTGGTTGATGGAATTTTGAATAGTTCTTGTAAACATCTTGTTTTATTTGAAGTGAGACACCTTGTATTTATGAAAAATAAACGGATTGCGACCCGAGTTTTCTACGTGAATATTATTCGTACCTTTGTTCTGTACCTCCCTCCACGTTTGTACCATGAATTTGGAATCAGCTTGTATTAATTACGTAATGAAGTGAAGTTGCCACTTTTACTTCGTTCCTTTTGATAAAAATCTATTTCGTTACTTGTAAAAGGATCTAAATACGGAATTGTGGCTCCTAGAAAAGAAAAGTCTAGTGCGGCTCTGGAAACTTTCAGTATCCTAACATGCGGCTCTTGCTGCAATGAAGTTCGGCCATCCCTGGCTGTGCAGTATCCTACGATTAGTCACTGGAAAGGGATAATAGGAAAAAGGGACATTGACCGTTGCAAGAGGATGGCTGTAATACGCAAAGGAACTAACTAATTACTAACGGCTGTAATACGCAAAGGAAAGAAATGAGAGGGCAATAAGGTATTAACATGAAACTGTATTCATTATTTTCTCATATTTCTGTGATGATATGTGATATTATATTTCGTTCTTGTATGTGATTATACTGATTCTGAGTGTATACGTATTCAAGTTTGAAATATTTTAACTGAAAATGTTAGAAGATTAACATAGTTCCCTTTTCGAATTTTGTAGCTATGTCGCTTTCGCCTCACCCTATTCGGAGATGAGTCTACGAGAGAGATCAACTTTATGACTTCCTTATTTGGACATTTACGAATGTTTAACGTTGTTTAATAACGATGACGTTTGCATTATAATTTTGTGATTCGATTATTTTTATTGTTTTGATGTGGTAAATGATTCATTATCGCAACTTACAGATTGTATAACTTTATTTCTTTAATATGTATATTGAATTTAAAAATTATCTTCTAGTCCCTTTTTGCAGAATTAATAAAACAAATTTACAAGCAGTGTTTTCTTTTCTCTTACGGGTAATAGAAATGTGTTTTCACAATATAATCATATCGTAATTAAGCGTTCCGGTCGTTTTATTTTCTTGTCCAATAACAGCGAAACTTTAAATTCTGGAACAGCTTTGGAATTTAAGGTTTCAGAAGGTTCTTCACATTTCACGGTTTCAGATGGTCTTAACATTTCATGTGAAGGACCACTTAATAAAAATTTTGTAAGCAGTTCATGGACTAAAGGCAGGAAGGAGAGTGTTTCATACTAAAAGCTAAAATTATCAAAAAAGACAGTAAAATTACACATCAAAAATTTAATAAA
>KK118092.1:17027-40808 GCA_000611955.2 Stegodyphus mimosarum | reverse complement strand
TGTAGGGGGGTTGCAGGTATAGCTAAAAAGTAGAAAATCCACCATTTTCATTCGTGGCGATGGCATTTAATTTTTAAACGCTACCGAAATATAAAAAAGTTTCTATAGAGACAGGCTCCAAATGAATCTTAAATTAATTTTCAGTTACCTTTATGTGCTTCGAAACTCATTAACTTCCTCCATCAAATCTTTATCAAATTTTGACCACTTTCGAGAACTTTCTTCGGTATCTCGCAGTCAAATGGGCAACCGTATTCACCATCAACGACTTCCAGAGCTGAAAGGCTGGCACATATCATACACACTTCATTTATTAACTGATGACCAAATGTTTCGCCTATTCATCATGGTTCATCTTCTTTTCATTTTGCTTCAAGTCTTTATTTCTGAAACAGTTTCTAGGACTTTGTCAAAACTATCGGCTTGTTGAGACAAAAAAAGTGATATTGAAATAACCCACAAGTGAGTGGTCTTAATTCTGAAAGATAACCCACTGAGCCAACTCATCTTAAAAAATTTGATTCTATAGCAACTCAAAGTATTTCCCATAGTTACTTTTGGGAAATGACCTAAAGGTGTATGTGATCGTGTAATTAGGCACTAGTTTCTTTTTTAAATTTTCAAATCCAGTATACTTTTCTGCAATGACTAAGATTCCATTTGTTACAGCTCCACATATTTCTCTTTCGAATGATCCAAACTGATAAAGCATACATTTTAATTCAATTCAAAATACTTTTCTCCTTTACCATGGATCTAGGTCCAATAATTTCTGAACAGTATTGAAAAGTGTAGTCATTCCCTCATTACATATTGCCATTTGTGTTTCATCCACGTCAGAGCTTTTAGTGAGTGTTAAACTTTAAAAATAGAACGATTCCAGTTTTTTAATGTGAAACATTTATTTTCTTTATGATTGAAAACAACGTACTACTTCTACGTTGTTTCCAATCTTAAAGAAAACAACGTTGCCACGTTCTAGAGGAAGGGTCTCCAAACTACGAACCGGCCAGGGATTTTTTTTAAATAAGTTTATAAAATTTAAGGTAACAAATAGAATACACATTAAATATTTTATATATAAGCCAATAATGCATTGCCTATCATGCACGTTCTCTATAAAACATGTTATAAAAACATTATACAACGGTTTCTAAATTTATAACGAGTGAAATAACAGCAACACTATATATAACATCTCATGTGGACACACGAATTCCTGATATGTCGTATTAAATGACACACATTTTTTGCCTCACTTCATTTATTTCCTCGAATTTCATTAGAGATATATTTCTCATTCAATCAATTCAGTTTTCACTTCACGGCAAGGTAAAAATGCATAAAAACTCAAAATATCTTCAAACAAACAAAAATTGTTTGTAGGACATGTTATCGTTAAAGTATATAATACAGATATTTCATAGAATACCTAGTTATTCCATGAAATAACAGATCGTGTCCGTTAAAGTATGTAATATGTTAATAATTTGACACTTTAACTAGTTATTCTATGAAATAACTAGTATTCTATAAATTAACTAATGATAGACAATTAAAATGAAAAAGAAGCAATTTATCTAATTTATGCAGCGTATAAATGGTTATTTATGGAAACGCACCATAAAATCGTTTGTTACAACAAGGATTACTAAAAATGACACTTGGAATTACAAAGAACATTATTTCTAAAACAAAAACATTTTTTGTTGACACACTGGGTTTTGAACGAACATTCCATACTGTTAAACGAAACGTAAATGTACCTTATACTAAAAAGCGAGATATATGGTATAGATAATTTTACACTTTAACGGGCTGCAGATCATTATTCTATGAAATAACTAGTTAAACCATGAAATACAAGAGAGTTTTACACTTTAACGGACACGATCAGTTATTTCATGGAATAACTAGGTATTCTATAAAAAAACGGATTTCATACTTTAACGGTAACAGACACATTAGGTTATTTCGAAGCAGGAGGTGTGAAAATTGAGCAACGCCTTTGCCGGGAATTGAACCACGGACCTCTCGCTTACGCGTCCAGCGTGCTGACCACTACACCACGAAGACATGCGAAGAAGGGGAAAGAAATGCCTTATATACTCCCCCTTTTAAAGGGTGACTGGGGTTAGGGGGCCCAGTCGCCAAATCCCGGTGGTGGAGAATCATCATCCACCACCTTTTCAGTTCCTCTCCAGAGTATTTATACATCATGGACCTTATAAGAGATAGACTAAACCAGTGGGCGGAGCCAGCGGCGTCTCCCACAAGTCCGCGAGAAGGAGTAGGGACGATCTGGTTTACTTTAACACTGAAACCTATGGCGTTTATATCACATAACTGCTTTTAATTATTAAATGTGATACGTTGTATAGTGATGAGATTATGAAAGTTACAGTTTTTTCAAATAACAGTTAATATGCCTAATTAAAACACTTTTTACTGCATTTTGCGCATTATTCTTGTATAAACATACGGTAAAAACTCTAAACACAAAATTTATTGACTTACTTTTGGGTACAAGTAAAGTAAAATTGAACATGACTGATAGTATATGATGTTTTGAAACAATAAAAATAAGATAAAATATAGATAAAATATCTGATAATTCTTTTTTGTTACTTTTAATGAGTATTTTCATGGAGTGGTTTCTAAAATTATTATAACATTACAAGATGATCATTTATTTGATTATATGATCATTAATTATTAACATTACAAGATGATTAATTTATCTTAATCATTCATAAAATTCGGTGCGTAAACTTTTCTGAGTGCAATGAAAAAAGTAAAATAAAATCTGGAAGCACTCAGATTTTATATTAGGCCCAAAGAGACTTTTTTAACGTTTTGTGTGTTACCTTTATTTATTGAATACCATGTTCTTCGCACGTAAACCACATAAAATTCAATTTAACAGCAATATCATAAAATATTTGAAAACAACATATCATTAGAATTCCCTTGCTGGAGATAAATATGTTAATTTCCGTACAGTGTTGCCATTGCTCGTTTTGAACTCGTTGAGTTTGTTAATCGAAAATTCGTTAAGTTTTACAAAAAATGAAATGGATTGAAACAAATTCAAAATTCGGCTGTCCAGGTGCCTACTGCGTTATTCGAAATTTTGTGGCTCTAGATACCGTCGTGTTTTCACAATGCGAGTAACATACATGTATTCATGCAGATTCTTCATTATTTAATTTTTTTAAATAGAATGCAGGGCGATAATATTTGGTGGCACCAATTTGCAATATAAAACGTACAATTATAGGGAAACAGCGCAAAATGCCGTATCGAAACCAATAGTCTTTCTGGGCTACCGCCAATTTTGGGCTAATAAATTAAATTCACAGTAAATAAAAAAGTCTTATGCAGAACTAGAAATAATTTAAAAAAATAATCAGTATAAAATAATAGCAGAATTATTAAAGTTAAATACTATTTTAACATTAGAATAAATGTATAAAAATTAAGGTGTTAAAATCACTACATGTATTATGAAATATAACTGAAATAAAACTCCTTTATAGAAATTATGCTATAACATTCATCTATAATTTTAAAAAAGTAGCACAAGTTAGAATTTTAAACACAAACTTTCCAAAATTCATTTTTAGGTGTTTTAGCATTTTTTACTTATTTACACCAATAAAAACATAAGAATTGTAAAAGAAAATTGTTTGTTCGAAATTTTCAATTCAGATTTAAAATACTATTTTCTAGAAGTAGTAGTTACAAATTTCCTTACAACGTAGGAAAAGCTAAAAAAAATATCCAGGCCTGAAAGCAAGCAACAGCTTTATAATTATTTGGAACGTTAATTATGCTTGATAAATTGCTAAATTTTTAAATAAAAATAAGTAAAAATTCTAATTTCTGAAATGAGGCGTTACAACCAGCTTTTGCTTGACAATTATACATGCTGCAATAGCTAACCATTGTTTAGGTTCTGTAATCGTCCCTACTCCTGCGGATGTAGTCAAGGGGACAGCCGAGAATATGTCAGACGAGGGAGAAAACCCATTTGAGTTGGTCTTCTTCTTATAAGGTCCACAGAAAGACATTTGGCATTGAATCACGTGAACTACATGATTGGTCCAATTTGAATACGGCAAAAGTAACATTATATGACTTAAAAAAGCGTTAAAATAAACCTTTCGAAGAAAGTATTTACAAGTTGGAAGAGTTTAAACTGTCCTTAATCTTCAACAACACAAATAAATCCTGCGGAGCTAGTAGTAATCGCTGGGAAAATAGTTCCCTGGAAAATAAGGCGTGATCATCACATGATATGTGTTGGCCAATAGCAATTAATGGAAGCCCTGAAACCACGAACCAAGTATTACACAGTATTTACACATAAGAAAAGCAAAGTCCTATCTTTGTAGAAGGAAATAGCGAAAAAATCTTGATTAAATGGTAAATATAAGTAAAGACCATAAGCTTTGTCAGTAACAAAGTTCAGTCTTTAGTAAGATTTTAAACACCAATGGGTAAATTAGGTCTTGAATAATAGCGAAATATTAAAATAAGTTAAAATAAAATATGTACACTATACACTGCCACAATAACGCGTTATTGTGTATAGCTCGTGGTCTTTTCACAATGTGTTCTTTAGTAGGATCATAATTTGTTGAGTTCTTTTAATAGCTGAACATGGAGAACTTTTCCTGTTTTCAAAAAAGTTGTGCGCTGAGACGAGAATCTATCTGATCATGAAATAGGTAAGAGTTTTGAATCCTTGTAAATTTGTGAATTTCTAACAAATCAACGTAATGCTTCTCAGGATCTTGTTTTGAAGTACATTAATTTTTTGACGTTCAGTTTTACATGAGGGAGTAGAGGACCATGAATGCAGTATTTGCTTTATTTGTGATATACTGGATATAGTCTTTAAAATTTAATAATTTATCAACATACACCCCAAGATATTTTTGCCGCCGGAACAGGTGAATTGTCAATGCTGATATTATAGTTAACCGGAAAATTTTTCTTATATGTTCGAAAGAGTACAACACAGCATTTTGTAGCATTTAAGTTGATCTTCCAGTCATTGCAGTATTTTATTAATAAGGTTAACCCACAGTTGAAGTTTGTCTGTACAGCGTTTTGCTAGTTTCTTGAACTAGTAAGAATCACTGTGTCATCGGCATATTTGAGGATATTGGAATAGAATGGTTCTGGCATATCGTTGATAAATATATTGAAGTACTTTGGTCTTAAAACCGATCCTTGTGGAACGCCTCGGAAGATGGTTTTTCTGGCCGAGCCGGGTAACGGAGTGGACTTTTGACACAGCCGATTGAAACCGACTAGGGAGGTGCACAACTACATGTTATATACAAAATTTCAGCAGTCCCATATACAAAATTTCGAAGTTTTGAAGCTACTCGTTTTTGAGTTATGCGAGATACATACAAACCTACATAGAGACGTCAAGAAAAAATTTTTCCTGAATCCATTTTAAAATCGGTTTTGTGAAAAAGAGGCCTTTATTCTTGCGCAAAATAAAATTCAACAGAAAAATCACAAATCACAACACTGTACGTACGTACAGATGTCACGGGAAAAAATTATAAAAAATAACCCCAAAAAATTTTAAAAAGCGTTCAAATGGATTCAGAGCCATCAAAATAGATATTTTTGTTTAAATGTGTTATCCGAAGCTTTACGCGATTACAATACTGCCTTTACTTCGTACAAGGAAGTAAAAAATTCTCATTATTACTTTTTACAAGAATAAAGGTTTCGTGTATTATCTTTCCTACTTTCACAGTAGTTTGGTTCATAGAAATTTTCCGTAGTGATTTTATTTAAATCTTAATTTTTGTTCTGTATATGTTGTAATTTATTTTAATTTTGGAGGTGTTTTTTTTCGCACAAAACTTACGCAAAATATGAAATACATATGGGCGAATGTTTGCACCTGAACAAAATGTAATGATAAATTGTGACAAGAGGAAGGTAAATCTACTGAAAAGTAAAGTACATACATAACTGAAGAAATCTCTAACATTCTGGGACAAAACTATATATTGTTGCGTTTATACGGGTTCGTAGATTTGAGAGTATCCGATGAAAACACGATGCAGAACAATAAAAAGCACAATTTATTTACAAGAATCACTATTTACAGCACAGTTCCAAATTACGTTTAAAAGCGTCGAAAATCTACAATAAATACGCTGAAACAATCAGCAACACAGCTTCAGGCTGTAACTGTAAAGGTAACTTCACGGCAACACTAAACTTATAATAAAACACCGTGGAACAATCACCAATACACTGTCAAGCTATACTGTAAAGATAGCTTCACGGCAAAGCACTATCTCGATTGCTTTCCGTTCACAGAACTCTCGAGCAGCTATTCTCACAATAATCACAACACTCACACTACTTGACAACTACAATTACTTCACAATCTGCCTGCTCTAAGAAACGCAAGGGTTTATATAGCTTTTCATTATGTTCCACAGGTTTCGAGAAATATCTCGACAGGAAATTATTCTAGAAGCTTCCCGATTGGACCATGGGATATCGCCTATTTGGTCGCCAAATGGGCGATAAAGTCGCCAATCTGGCAACCCTACCATACACTATTTTATGGCAACCCTAGTGCTATGCCGGAAAGCTTACATACAGGCGCAACCGCCGAATTTTTCGCAACAATATTTTTGCAAATGTTTAAAAACAGCTTTGAGAAATTTATGGTAGATGCAACTGCATGAAAGTCTAAAAACCAAGGCCGTTCGTAAGATCATAGCGTATAGATCCAATCAAAAAAATCTCACTGCCTCGTTTAAAAACTTGCATGCTCTTCATCATAATTGCATCGCCGTGGTACGATGAATTAACTGAATCTTAGCCCTCGAAGATTTGTTGAAAGAGCCAATATGGCCAGCGGGCTAAAACGTTTGGAGACACCTGTTCTAGAGAATGTCTTTTGATAGGATGTTCTTTCAAAGCTATGATGCTGTTTTGGCATATCAAACAGTTGTAGGCGAAAACATCACGACAGAAACCTCCCGGAAGAAGCAACACAAGGACAAAAGAAAGTAAAACACCGAAGTTCTAAAATATTGTGGTATAAAAAATCACCGTCGAAAAAAAAGTGGTTCAAAAAAGTATTTACAAATCACCGCATGACGATAACCATCGCAGACACGTGTGTTTCAGGTTTTAGAAGTTAGAAATATATAATGGAGCAATGAAATGTGAACGCAAGTTGGAATAAGAATATTTTTATCTGTATAATTCATATTTTCGCATTAATGAACAATTGTTTGTTTTGTTAAAAAAGCAAAGAAGGAAACTTCAAAAGCTTATATTCCGCGTTGCCATTCAGAGACAGAGGAAAGTGTCCATTCAAACCGAAACAGTTATTTACTGATCTTGGTTTATTTATTTAATTCGTTTCCTTTTACAAAAATACTAATACGTACTTATAATATAGTACAGATTACCTATCCTTTAAACAGAGTATAGACTTATTACAACAAATTACCTAAAATCTTAGATGTTCTTTCAATATAAGGAAACAAACGCATTTCTTTAAAATAGAACATTACACGAATTTATACTATTATTCATATCCAAGTGGTCGGAAAACTAACTCTTAAACCAGGCCTTTCTAGCTGGTTGAAATTTTAAAGGAAGTCATATCTAAGTGATCGGAAAACTAACTCCTAAACCAGGGCTTTCTTGCTGGTTCGTATTTTAAAGGAAGTCAATCCTGACTTCATATGCAAGTGGTCGGAGAACTAACTCCTAAACCAGGGCTTTCTAGCTGATTGGTATTTTAAAGGAAGTTAATACTGACGCCTCGGAAAACTAACTCCTAAACCAGGGCTTTCTAGCTAGTTGGTATTTTAAAGGAAATCAATGTTGACGAAGGGGTGGACTGGGAGTTGATAGTCGAATATGCACTTGAATTGGACTAGACATTGATAGGCGAATATGCACTTGATTATGCGACTAGCGTCATAATCATGGTTCCATTGATTACAAAAAAATAACCGATAATTAATTGTTTATTGATGTAATAAGGAAGAAACCATACAAAATGAAATACGTTAATATCCTAATAAAATCTAGGACATAATTCTGCTTCACTATAACATAAGCATAAACCCAAGAATAAATAACATTTGTTTTCGTCGGTGATTACAATACGGCATAATAATAAATAATTAGAAAACATTGAAATGTTCTTAAAAATTATTTGTTACTTATAACATATATACCTATATATATATATATATGCTTTAAATATAAAAGTTATATTCCATATAAAAGTAATTATTTTTCTGCTGCATTTTGAAAAAAATAATCATTTATTATTCTTTAAAATGCGTTATTTTTTATTTCACTTCTTTCTGCTGGCATTAAATTAACCCATTTTAAAACCCAAAATGAACTTTCTACTCTGAAGCATTTAAATGTTATTTTAACATTTTGAAGTGATTATAAAAAAATTAAATACATCCCGTTTCGGTTTCCTGCACTTCTGAACTTCCCACCCATATTAAATGTTTTTAAAATAAATTGCATAAACAGTTCATTCATTGGTTTCCAAATTACGCAATATCTGAACTACTTTACAGAGGCAAATATTTTTGAATTGATAAGATGTTATGCCGTTTGAGTTTACGAAGTAAAAACACGAATATAAAATATATAATCAGTTACATAAACTGAAACAATTTTCATGTTTATTTTTTTCATGCATTAAAAACACATTAAAATCAAATTTTTACATAAATCAACTGAAATTTCTACATTCAAAGTTATAAGGAAAAGAATTTCTTCAGCCACATCACTAAAAGACTCGTACTTTAAATGCAAGCGTTATAATATATGAATTACAATGATTGAAGAAATGAAGCCATAAATTTACAAATTTCTACTGTGGGATCATTTTCATCGAGAATGACTTGCTGCAGGCGAAATAGCTGCAAAATTCCAAGACAGATCACATTAACACTTAGAAACATACCATTTAATGCAGAAATTAATATTATCAAAAAATGAAAATAAAAGTCTTCATTCAAGAAACAATACATTTAGTTCACAAAGATAATACAGGTAGGGGGTAATAGGGGCCATGGCATCAGAATTTTACCATTGGTCGTAATACCATACGTCCGACCAAAATAACTACAGAACTCGCCGCCCAGCATTCATGAAGGCGAATAAGAAAGTCTCCCATCCCTTCTCCCTTCCATCCACTCGAAAGGACTTTCAGCTCGCCAGCATTTTACGCGTCCCCATGCCGCACAGACACTATAAACTCGGAAGCATCCATGTCTTCTATGGGATTTGAACCCGAAAACAACGATACAGCAATCAGCACACTGCTAATAACTGTAAAGATTCGGGAGGCACACAGGAAACACAGAAAAAGAACTATGTATATATTTACTATCAATGTTTCAGATATTTTAAATTAGAAGGCTCCTGAATTTAAAAGACTAGGAATTTATGTAAATTATTATACTGATTTAATTTACTCATACTGGAATTTTTGAATATTCACCTGTAATAATCTTGAAAATTAATTTACATGCAAATCAATGGCGATCTAAGCAAATAATAACTATCGAATTCGAACGACTAGTAATTTATGTAAATTAGCATAATAATTATTAAATTTGCGCACAATGGAATGTCGTTAGAATATTCCTTTGCTACCTTAATAATCTTGTAGATTAATTTTCATGAACATTACTGGCGATAAAAAAAAACAAATATTAGCTTTCCATATTAAAAACATTCAACGCTTCAAAGGGTTTAATCGCAGCAGATATGTACTAAAAAATCATAACTAATAAACATTGTAACAAATGATACGAAAAAGAAGGTGCTAGAATTGGTTTGTGGTTTATTTCATATGCTCCCAGTACAAAACCTAATTTCCAAATTAAATTGTTTATTCATAAGTTGAGATGTTAAAGAGTCCTTGCCCTGTAGATGTATGTTGGGTTCCTGCCAAGGAATGTTTTTCAGCGCAGAATTCTTAAACAAGGCAGGAAAGTGCCTACATTTACCTCTCTTTAGAGCAACAAAAATCGTGGAGGAAGAGAAATCTGTCTGCATCTCTCAAGAGCCAACCGTGCTCTTGAATTTTGTTTCAAAGTTTGAAGGAGTTTTGGACTCGTTTTGCTGTTTTGTGGTTGGTGACCAGAACTCAGTTCAGACCTCTGTTGGGAAAATGATTCCTTATTATATATGTAATCTATCTATCTATCTATATATATATAAAGAAAAAAGCCTGTTTGTTTGCCTCTAATAGCTATGTCACTCCTATAGCTATAGTTACCAAACTTTCTACAATTCATTTCTGGGTACTGAAAAAGGTCGACGTCCACTTTTTCCAAAACACAAATAGCTAAAATCAGAGATATTAATTAACAACTCTGAACATGCTAATTTTCGCCTCATTTTCCCGAGTGGCAGCAGTCTCACACGCTGGAAATAAAATCTGCTTCATTTCGAGAAGTTTTGCCACTGCTCGCTTTCTAATCCTAGTTTGTTAATAAAAAATTTCTTAAGTTTTACAGTAAAATAAAAATAGCATCGCCAAACATTAAACACAGTATTCTTTCAAAAATTCGTGGGAACGGCATTTAGACTGTTCCCATCTTTGAACGACTTTAGTCAGCAGAGATATTAACTAAAGGCTTTGAAAATACTAATTTTCCCACTCATTTTTCCGAGTGGTAACAACGTCGCGCATCGGAGATAAAAATGCTTTATTTCGAAAAGTGTTGCTACTGCTCGCTTTCAACTCGTACAGTTTGTTAATCAAAAATTCGTAAGTTTTACAAAATCTATATGCATACAAAGAAGAATGCCTGTTTGTGTGTTTATTCGTTTGAACGAATAATGATGAATTTTTGCCACATTTAATCGACTATATAGGTGAAATATTGGATGGAACGTGAGGTTTTACGACCATTTGGTTAGAAAGACGAAAATCATTAAAAACCTGAGTGCCATTGTTGCTGATATAATGAAAGTGAATTAGTTTATTTTTCTATAGAAATTTTTTGTGTGTGTTCTATATCGCACGAGACTGAAAAATGTATGAATATGAATCGTACTTTTTGCATCGTTATTACAGAAGGATTACAGCGGTATCGTTCTTTCTGTTGTTAAATGCATTACTCTCAATCTAACTTAACTGGCATCGGGTACTTCCGCTAGTTTCTAATAATTTAGGAGCACGAAAAAATCCTCAAGAAACCCCAAAACGAAAATTAACACCTCCTCTGCCCCCCTCCCCAATTGCATGAATGTGAGCCGCCTTGATGGTATCGCGGTTAATGACTCTGACTCCATTATCGATAGGCCCGCGCTCGAATCCCAAGAAGGAATGGATCTTTGTCAATGGATAGTGTCTGGCCGGCAAGGGGGCACTCAAAATACACGGCGAGCCGAAAGTTCTCTTATATGGTGGAAGAAGGTGGGAGACCCTTGGGCCGCTTTCAGATTTCACTTCCTCAAATTTAGGCGCAGCTTCTTATTTAGTGGTATTATAAGGATTTATTTTGTTCTTTGTTTGTTGTTTTTAACTTTCTTTTCCTTTCCCTCCTGATTTCAGTTCCCTGCCAGAGTGTAAATTTGTTATGACGAAAATGCAAATCTAAACATGTCTCAGAAACAGCACTTAAGCTGCATTTCAAGAATTCGAGAAGAGTAAGTAGTAGCGGACTAAGTTCCGGATTTATGCTGCGTGCTTGAATTTAGCTCTCTAGCCGGTGTTATAGACACCCGCCAGATTTACATTGATAGTTCTAGGCTCGGCTGTTTTAACGTTAGTTAAAGCTAAGGAAAGCCAGTCGTTAGATATCCTAATTTATTAGTGATTTGTTACGTTCTTATTTTCTGTTCAATTTTACGTTAGCCACAGGTGGGTGATTTGTGCAGGAAGTGCGCATCTGCTTTAATTTAGTTTAAATAAAACGGTTATTTAAAACCTTTCTTCTGTAATATTTATTCTTAAAGACATAGCCAGAACTCGCTACTTAGTCTTCGACATAAGAGTCCACGTTGTATACCACCTAAGAAAACCCATAGTGTGAGACTAAAAAGGTGTATGTAGTGAAATTCTAAAGTGGTATGGTGAAATTCTTGTATCCCATCCACTTATACCGGTATTTGCAGAAATGTGGAAAGCATGTAATTCAAATATTACGGTCAGAGGTCAGGGGATGAAACACTGGATGGAAAATGGTTAAGACGCAGAGTTCTCCCGCCCACGAGAAATTCGTGTCGAAACGGCTTCCATAAGCTTCTTTTCCTGACCGCCATGTTTTGAATGGGAATCAATTATGTTTTAACCTTTCCATGAAATTTCCTAGATTAATAAATATGAAAGCTCCCAGATTAATAAATATCAAATTTTCCAATCCCAAATGCATTCTCCATACCAGCTATTAAACGCATAAAGACATTTTAAAAAGTCCTATATTCTTCTAAAATGACTCGATGCCTACAAATACTTTGGAATTTAAATCTGAACTTCACATGTGCTACTGAATAGAGGGGTCACATGCTTCTGTTCACTAGCACATGGTCGTCTAGATTTGTGATAGAAAAATGGTGGGATTTGAAGCCTAAAGTCTAGAAGACCCAAGATTCAGGATTGGATTGGATTATTCAGTTTGCGCACAGCGACAAAGACGGTGGCTATTTGCCTAAATTTCCTTTTAATTTTGACAGAAGTGCCATAAACGACCCGCATATCTAAGAAATTAAATTTTGTTTGCATATGACATGATACATGGAAACCGCGTATATTATTACAAACTCATTATTTTATGAATTTTGAACAACCTCCCATTTTGATTATTTTTATTGAAACTGCTGAGTTTAACATACAGTATGTTAATAACTGAAATACAGAAGAATTAAACATTTAATTTGGAAATTAATTACGTACCCAGGTGATTATTTTAATTATCAAAGTTACATACGAAGTACAATATCCTCGTGATATTTTAATTTTTTCATTTAAATATAATTTCTCAATGAGCTGTTTTAAAGATGTCAGATTCGTCAAAGGAATAGTTAGGGAAAAATAACTCTAGAAAATCAGAATTCAGTAATGTATCAAGGGCAAAAATCTTTTAAAATTTACAAAATGATATTACCTCTTTCGTATAATATCCAATTCTGAAAACATCTAGCAGACAATGACTGACTTCAAGCAAATTATTATAAACCTTTATAAGTTCCATATGGTTTTCTCCAAATGCAAGTCTAAGAAATTTATAAAAATCAATATTATACATCAATACATAAATGACGATTCAAAATTAAAATCTGTTTATAATTCAAAAGATTTGAATTACTTTGACATTAACATTTTCTGAATGGAATGAAAAGATGAATGAACTGCAACTCAACTTTAATGGCAGTTATCTATCATTATACCTTTAATACATATGGTTTTGTCTATTTAATTAAGGCAAAGCACACGAGTCCTATCTGCCTAAGGCGAGGGATGTGTTCGTGGAGGACCCGCTATGGGAAATTGGATTGTATACACATTACACATGAGGAAACCACGAAAACGCCCATGCAGCCAAGCCTTTCGCCAGGATTCGAACCCCGGACCGAATTACTAGTATTCAGCTATTTTATCACTGGCGGGACCTGTTAAGGCTTATTCCATGAATATTTTATATCTATGTAGGAACGTGAAAACTGTGCAATGCTCTTACCGGGATTCGAATTCCGGACTTTCCGATTACGCGTCGAGCACAATGGCATTAGGTTTTACTTCGAAAAGAAACACACTATTCGAATTTATTTCCCTTTTCCCTACATGTCATTTTGACACTATTTAGTTGCCTGTATAATAAGAAGGACAATATACCACAGAGGGAGACTCTCAGACCTGGACCTCTTTCAAGCCCTTAACAGGGATTATTACACCTCCTGCTTCAGAGGCGATCAAAGGAGGCATAAACCCACCGGTTAACCCAGGAGGACAAAACTGCTCAGTCAGTTTTAAACACACAAGTCAATGACGACAGGGTTCCATCCTGTCACCTACAAAGATTAGGAAGTTAGGTCAAAGACTGCCCCCCCCCCAGTGTTGACCAAGGGGAGCCACACTCCCAAAGATCTTGCAGACTTCTATATCCAAATATTTAGCGTCCCCACAATCAAGTGACAGACAAAACAGTACCAGCACGGTTCCTCCAGATCCTGAACCTACCACCGAAGAATCAACGGTTCTATTAAGTGCAAAGGCTGATTATGTACCCCCTGGAGCTGAGTCTGTCTAACTACAGGTCCTAGTCAGAGCGCCGGCGAAGGCCCAGCAAGCCTGAACCTACCATCGAAGAATCGATGGTTCTAGTAAGTGCAAATACTGATTATGTACCCCTGGAGCTGAGTCTGTCTAAGTACAGGTCCTAAGCCAGAGTGCCGGCGAGAGCCCTGCAAGCCTGAACTTACCACCGAAGAATCGACGGTCCTAGTAAGTGCAAAGACTGATTATGTACCCCCTGGAGCTGAGTCTGTCTAAAGTACAGGTCTTAAGCCAGAGCGCGGGCGAGGGCCCTGCAAGCGTGAACCTACCACCGAAGACTTGATGGTTCTAGTCACTGGGATGACTGATTATGTTCTCCAGCAGCCGAGTCTGTATAAGTACAGGTATTAAACGCCGGGGGTTTCCCCTCCAGTCGACAAACTCGAGGGCAAAAATTCTGGCTGTGCCACTGCCTACCTAACGCTATTGACATATTGCTGATCAACGTCTGACAACACTCTGTTTCTTGTATCTACTCACTTGTCAAATACAGAAATAAATCACTCGAAAATGTACTTTTAATACCTTTTTCTCGGTATGATCTATGCAACTATTTCTTTGCAAGCAGGTAAAATAACAGTTTTTCAGTAGGTTGTATGTAATTACATCTTCCTCTACACTTCCTGATGCCCTACAAAGGCCGCATCGGGAGTTAGTTGAATTTACATTTTACATAGCCAGTGACGTTAGTACTTAATAAATTCAAACATAAATCTAACACATATAATACATAATCACAATAAAAACAAACACATAATACATATTATACGAAACAGCTGACATTATGCAAAAAAGCACAATATAAAATTACTCAAATTACTTCATAACGAAAATTACTGTTGCAGTACTTTAAACATAGAATATGAATATGACAGAATCAGATATTCATTGGGTATAGTTTGTTAAATTCAATATATATATATACTATTCATTAAATGCATTTTACATTTCTCGTCACACATGATATTTTAAGGACAGCAGTTTTTTGTCTACTATAACCCTAGTGGACTCGACGCGGATTATACGTGATGCAAATTGTCTCAATTTGGATTACTGTTGCATTACCTAGGACATGGACAGCATTCTACACTCAATCTGTGCAGAAATCTTATTTGCATTACATATGCCATTCACTATATGCCTTTCGCTTACAATTATTGTGTGCCTTTATAACAGTCATAACTGCCTTCATGACATCTCTACAGATATTCCTTGTCCTTCTATTCTGAATTCCTTTTGAAGTTTCATCTTGAATCATCCGCATTATCATCACATCTAGGCACTGCAGCCATTCCGAAATGCATTTGGTTTCTTTGTGTATGCCCCGATATGTAACATCGTATAAAAAACTGGGTAAAATCTTGTGAATCAATCAATAATCAAAAATACACAGGTACACTCAAGCAGCATTAGGTAAAATCTTTCTTCTTGATGCCAGCTTTTCACGTATCCATATGGATATTGTTGGACGTTACCTTTATCAGAGGGTAACATGTATCTCTTGACACTAATAAATAGGTTCTCGAAGTCTGAAGCTATACCTAACTCCGATACCAAAACTGAACCAGTTTGGCCGAATTATTTTCAACACATGGATCTTTCGCTTTAATTGCCCGTTCGCTCATAACAACGGATCAAGGTTCTCAAATGAGATGAGCAATATTTGCTGAGTTTGCATGCATTTTCGGTACAAACAGAATCACAACAATAGCCTACCATGCAATATCAAATGGCATTGCTGAAGATTTACATCGGCATATAAAATTCTCACAACACACGAATGTTACAGTCCAAATCAATATCTAGTCTGAAATAATTCTACAGTACTCGGACAGCCATCAAGAAGGACCTGCACACCTCTTACTCAGAACTGGCGTGGAGCCCAGTTCTCAGGCTCACAGCATTATAACACCATCTAGGATCTTACCATGCGACATTCAGTTCATCGCTAGTCTCCGCCATGAAATGTATTTTACATACCATTAGCAGCAGCGCTAGTCTCCGCCATGAAATGCTAGTAAACCCAATAGCGACATCTCCACATTGTCACGATAAGTATTACAAAAGTTCTATGTATACTTATCTCATCGTATTATAATCATGTACACATGTAAACTCACGTAGTGACCGAGTAAGGCCACCGCTATGCAAGCTGTATTCAGGTCTGCATGAAGTGTTCGCCAGAACGTTCAAAACGTTTAAAATTGAAATAAACAGCCTTAAATCTCCTGTGTGGATTCTGTACTGCACGGTAGTCGAAAAAATAGCAACCTACGCAGCAGCAGCCTGGCCAACGCTTATGAGCTCCAGATAATTAAAAGTCCTAAGCAGCATACAAAGACCATATATGCACTTTCCATAGCATAGGCGTACCGCACAACCGCAACAACGGCGGCAGCAGTGCTGGCGGGCATAACGCCCCTCTACATCAAATCGGAATAAGAGGCAGCGACAACGCCAAGTCAGTTTATTAAGACAGCCGCCATCCCACAAGGAACAGCATTATAACCCCGTATACTTTGAAGAAAAAAGAACTGTAAGACTACAGCATCCCTCAGAATATGACAGAGGAGTGCATGCGCATACCGAATACATCGCCGGTAAAGAGGATAACTCAGAAGAAGTATGCATATATATAGATGTCTGGAGCGTAGCTTCATCGCCAAGACGCAAGGGGATACATACCCTGGAAACATGGAAAGGGAACCTGGAAGGAAACAACTGTGTTATCTAGAAGCAGCAGCCCTGAAACAAGCGCTATCTTATGGAGTCACTGAGAGCCAAATTCTTATCGCATTTACAGAGACAGTCAATCGGCCATCTATGCAATGAAGAATCCTTATCATCCCAGCCCATTTTGCACTCCTGAAAGCCAGATCGTCGGCATCTCCACTCCACATCTCCTAGATTAAAACTCATTATAGACACCAGGAGAATAAGGAGGCGGACGTACTTGGAAAGACGGCGGCGCAGAACCTAGACGCGCAACAAATACATGTCCTGCTCCCCAAAAGCACCATTAAAAGGACAACGTCGAAGGATGCTCTAATCCACTGACAAGAGGACTGGTTTCCATCCTACAGGGAGGATGCACGTTCCACAGAGTTCTTCCATAGGGTCAGTACAGACAGGTTAATATAACGCGCTTCGTAACCGAACACGGGCTATTTCCCAGTTACTTTCATGATTGACACCTAACAACTACCAACGTTTGTATGCGGAGACGTGGCCAGCCTGATCATTACCTGGCATCATGCCCACTTGCACGAAACTTCCACCACACTCTGCTAACTACAAATACAGGAATAAGAATCTGCTCGATCAATATGCTTAGAATCTTTCTATAACTTTAATTTCCATCTTAACATTGAATGCTATTTACTATCGTTACAAGTATGTACTTATTCATAAAAGCTAGGCAACATTGATAAGAATTAATAACATAAATTGCTTTATTGGCAACAGGTGTTTTACTCTTCAGCTATTAGCATGCTTTACAGACATCTTACAAATCTAAAAATTCATAACTTTTATTTCTTTCTTTATATGTTTGTGCATCACATCAAAGTGTTAAAATGACCATCTAATAATTTTATGAATACATACAAAAAGGACTTTCCATGCCATCTCATATGCGCAAAAAAGATAATCGTAATGATAATAATTACTATACAAATAAGTATGAACTTCTCTACCTACTTCAGGTACTTAGCTAGCTTTTCTAGATCTTCCAGTTGTTCATTTGGAGGTCCTCGTATATGGAAACATTTCAACGCTAGAAGTCGCATACGCAGAATATTAGTATCACCCAAAACACCTTCCTGCATCTTTAAAAGTTTTTTCACGTTTGCTTCGAAACGTGGGAAGTTTGCCTCTCGAGCCACTTTTACATGGAAAAAAAAATTAAAGTGTTTATTCACATATAAAGTTTAATTTAGAAGTCAAACATCAAAAACCAACATTATATTTTCAAATCTTCACAGGGGAAAAACATCCCCCCTCCCCAACTTTTGCATCTGAGGATGATGGTACGGTAAAACCACTGAAAACTAGTCCGGTGAAAATTTGAAAATATAACGCTGATTTTTATTGTTTGACTTCTAAATTATTATTTATTCGGCTGTTATTATATCTTAATTATATAAAGTTTGATTCGAAAAGATACTTTCAAGCATGATTGTCCTAAATATTGATCATAGACCTTTTAATTTCCAGTAAGGAATGATTTTAAAAATAAGATGCAAAACTGAAAGCAAACTGAACAGTAGTTCTTCCAATATACAGATACATACACACACTCAGACAGCTCCCCATCCCCGGGGAAAAAAAGCATGCCAACACTTTTTTGAACATTTTAAATTTTTTATGTTGTCCTCATATATTAAAAGTTCGAATTAATAAAATATCAGTTATACTTTATTTTCTCTCTTCTTTCCGCATGTCTTCATGGTGTAATTGGAAGCATCCTCGATGCGTCACGTCTCCTGCTAAAAAAAAAAAAACTAATGACAGTACGAGTGGCGCCCAAGCTGAAAGGTGGTGGATGATAATTCGTCATCACCAGAATTTGGCGATTGGGTTCCCTAATCCCCAGTCGCCCTTTTAAGAGGGAGTTTATAACGTATTTTCTCTCCCTTCCCGCATACCTTTGTGAAATACGATAATGCTGCCAGAAGGTCTTGGACTTCGGTGGTGAAAATTGCAGCAGAGAACAGAACTATCGTCGAAGTTCAATACACATTTAATCATGCTTTTAAGATACAGTACTCACTTTCGTAGCTGGTTTGGCATGAAAATATTCACTGTGTTACATTAACTAGAATGTTTATTCCACAAGGATTATAAATGGATCTATAAGGAAAACAGGGTCGCCCAAGGAAATTCACTCCACAGAGAGCAAACAATCCACACGGAAGTGAACACTCACAGAGAGTGGCACCGATAAGGCTTCCTTGTCATAGTCCTGGAGGGTGTCATAGTCCTTTTCTCTCTGTCTGCCGATTTGTTGCTGTCTAATAAAGCAACGTTCCCGCTTTATTTTACTTTTCTAATCAGTTCTTCGATGCATAATCGCGTCAGAAAGGTAGTGTTCTCTCTGGAACAGTGAATAGGCGTTGCGGAGAGAGTTGTGTGGAATGCGGATCCAAGAGGCCTTCAGCGAACTGGCACCTAGAAAATAAAACTACCACCTAAACGTTGTATTCAAAAATTTGACTCGGAAATGACGTCAAAATGGATCTGTCGCCCACAAGAAAAAATCAAGGCTTCTGTCAGTCCGGGCGCCCCAATGCCTCCATGATATTCAGTAGCAGATTGCAAGTAGTTCCCGAAGATAAACTTTCAGGCTGTTTCAGCAAGTTGGTGCGTCACTAACCATGTCTACGGGTGGTAAAATTCTCTGGATTTTCAAACTGCACCGAATAACGTGAATGCAGGAACTGAAATAACCCAATACAGCTAAGTTCATCAGTTAATATACGCGATTGCTGATTATGACTGCTATCAGGTCATGTAAATTACTAGGTTACGAGGTAACAGTCCTTTAAAAGTCTAAAGTTTTCACTAAACACAGCATTTATTACAGAAAACTGGCGTTCTGTGCATGAAGTCAGGAACACAAATAGTGAGCTCAATTTTCTTCGAAATCAACTAAGAATACTGCGACTTATCGTTGCGTCTTTGCACAATGTTATGACCAACTATTATCTAAGAAAATATATATATTTTCCCCCAACAATATGGGAAACCATGTCTAACCTCACACGTCTCAAAGGCACGGGTTCATGAACTGTTTACAGAAAAGCGAACCGTTAGCAACGGTTTACACCAGCCATGTTTCTCGGACTTCTCCACACGCGAATTTCATAATATTCTGCATCTTATTTTAAAGAATTAATTCCCTCTCCACCCGTGGCTAATTTTGCATGAATGTTTTAAGATATATGTGGAGTTTATGGATAGATCTAGAATCAATATTGAAGGAAATAAAAAGCTTGCAGCCGTTCTTTGAGAATACATGAAATAATAAATCTTTATTATACAGGGTGTATCAGTAAAGCGGTGACAAACTTTCAGGAGATACAGAGTACACCTAGACGATGGGAAATCACACAGCAATGCATAGTCGGAAACGTTTTAATGGCGCGGTAGTGATGACACAAAACGTAAAAAACGAAGGACACAAACAGTGAGACAAAATGTGTTTAGTACAGCAGAAACCAACAAATACGAACAGAAACAAACAACGATCGTCATTAAAGAATTGTTTGAAATTACGACCCCGGACCGTGATGAAGGCTTCACTACTCCGGCGCATGGAAGATCTGCATCACGAATGGAAGATCGCATGGAAGATCTGCATCACGAATGGAAGATCGCATGGAAGATGCATGACGCACGGTTCCTGCATCAAGGTCCGGGTTGCAACTTCGAACACCTTCTTTGATGAGGATCGTTGTCTCTTTATGTTGCTTTTTCTTTGTTTTTGCTGAAACATGTTTCCTCACATCGTTCGTGTCCTCTCTCTCCTGATTTTTGTATCGTCACTACCGCGCCAGGTTAGCGTTTCCGACCATGCACTGCTATGTGATTTCCCATCGTCTAGGTGTACTCTCTCTCTCTCCTGAAACTTTGTCAATGTTGTACTGATATACCCTGTATTGCACAAATATTACGCATACACAATAAAATATTCAATACCAAAGTACTAAAAGATATAAACACACATAAAATTACTTTGAGAGCGCCCATGAGACTGCTGTGATTAATAATATAAGTGCGAAGTAAAAAATATACTGAAATAATTAAGTTAATGTTAAACCATATTCATTACCATTCCCCGCATAGCAGGAAACTGGAAACATACAAAAGCTTTTACCAAAAATAAATTCATATCAGGACATAACAAAATGAAAGAATAAATTGCAGGGAATTCAGCCAGAATTATAATTATGAAAATTTAGAACGATGAATGTTTTTGGCTTTTTATTTGATCTGCTTTAAAGCATCTTTCCGTTTTATTTTTCAGAAATGAAGGACACTTTTGGTTATTCTATTTAGTTGTTTATTTTTTATCAGCTGATATCTATTGTTGCTAAATCTATAAAATATTCTTAATTTCTTACTCTCTAAGAGTTATGATTTAACTTTACTCGTACAGCCTTTTTGATTTCTTTTAAGCGCACTAAAATTCTAAAAAAAGGGTTTCTCGTATAGAATATAAAGCAATATGCATGGAATTAAATTTCTGGTCAAAACAACATCTTACAAAAGGAATAAAGTTCCTACACTTTTTACGAAGGACTTTATAACTGAATAAATAGTGAATTAAAAGAGATATACAGGGTGAACATGAAGTCTTTTTTATGATCACAAAATTTTATTTCGAGAATATTTTTATAATTAGACATTTACAGTTTTCTGGAAATGGTTATTAAAGCAATTAAGTTTGTTTAGGTAAAGTATAGTGCTAATAAATTTCAGCGTATATCCTGTTTGCAGCCTACAGAAAGTCAAACCGGTATTCCAGTTCTCGCCAAGTGTTCTTCAATATTTAAACTGTAAGACACGCGTTATTTCGGCTTTCAAAGTATTTATTTGTATGGTGTGACAAGACCCAACTCTTGATATGTAATCTGTCCGATTCATGACAGCATCAATATTCTTGTTACTCACTGAAAGCCTCTCCCTCTTGAAGGCAAATCAGTCCTAACGGTTTCTTTTAAAATCTTTCATACTACAGAACATATCGCTTACAATGAGCGTTGATTTAACGGGGAAATCGAAAATACTTGGTTGGTATAATGCTAAGTCTATGGGAGCATAACTAGCTTTATATGCACTTGGAAACTTAACGAAACAGTTATAAAAATATTTATGAAATGGAAGTTGTAACATTTGAATGTTACGCGTTTTCTTTAGGAATGCAAAGGTCAGTCAAACCAGAATGGCTCTGTTTTAATACACAAATAAAATAAAATGGAATAAAAAGAAATGAGCGCACAGCTTGAAGTAAGAAGAAGTTATTATTAACAAAGCTTGAAGTAAGAAAAAAGTTATTATTTGTTAATTTTTAAAGGACAAAAATTCTATGATAATCCAAAACTTAAGAAACATCTTTACGCACAAAACTGTCTGTAAATGACGTAATTAATCCTCACATGTTAGATAAAATCAATACTGATAAAACAATGCTGGTCTTAAATCGAGACATAGTGTTGAAGTTAAAAATCTGATGTATACACCATATGACTTCCTTGTACGGAATATTAAATTATACGCATTTTTCATTTCATATAAACTTACTGGATTGAATTAAATCTACTTTGTCGATAGCGCATAAACCACAATAGAATAAATTATCGCTTTTAAATTCACTATATGTGTTTACCATTGCGACCCACTGGCGCTAGATTCATTACATTTCATTCATTTTATAACTCAGAATGCAGAAAAATTATATCATCTGAAGAATTATCTCGTTGCCACATGTTCTATTCAAATACTATGATATATCTGAAACGATGTACAAAAGAAATAAAACAAACAAACATACGAAAGAAACAGTTTTTCCACAAGCGATTCAGTATTTCTCATTCAATTAATTCAGTTCTCACTTCGCGACACGGCAAAAATACATAAAAACTCAAAATATCTATATTAAAAATTAATTATGAAGTGAATATGAAACACTTACTTCCACGAATAAATTCCGGAACGTATTAAGCATGATTTAATTTCGCAATAATAAAAGAAGGCATTATATTTATTGTTGCGAAGCTTAGTTTCTGTGGATTGGCAATAAGTCCACTATTCTGCTAAATTTCAAATGTAAACAAATATGGGTGCTATGGTAAAAATAATTAGCCTTAGCTGCACTACACAACATTTAAATTGTTGATAATTCTACAACTACACATGCAGATTTACTAAAGGCATAAAAGCCTTATCCGGAAGATACGAACAACATAATTCAATCATTTTTAAAACAAAAAATGCTCAATTTACCAACATAAACTATTAAAAAAACTGAGCTCATTGAGCCGAGGAACAGAGTGAATATATATATATATATATATAGATAGATAGATAGATTGAAGTTTACACACTTTTTTAAGGTGATTATAACCAAAAAGGGAGGTGCAGATCTACATGTTATAGCAGTCCTAGATACAAAATTTCAACGTTCTAAGGCTACTCGTTTTTGAGTTATGCGAGATACATATACATACATAAGTACGTACATACGTACAGACACCATGAAAAAAATCTCTTCCGAATCCATTTGAAATTCCGGAATTTTTCGTGATTACCAAACTTCCTTTACTTCGTACAAGGAAATAAAAATGGGGAAGAAAGATAAAAAGTTTAAAACTACATTAATTAAATTTCAAGCACACCCACGGCAATTTTTTCTTGTATATCTATCTCGAAAGCGCAATGTTTTCACG
>KK118092.1:0-15684 GCA_000611955.2 Stegodyphus mimosarum | reverse complement strand
ATAAAAAATTCTATTGGTTTTGAAATAACGATGCAGAGAAACAGTGAAGAATAAGGTTACCAAAGAGAACATTTTAAACACAGAAATTTTAATTAAGGTATTTCTATAAATTCAAAGAAGACTGTCTAAAAAATGTGCGAACAGCCTCTGCAGATTAGTAAATTTAGTGAGATATAGTAAACGATTACTGCAAATATTAGAGAATTATTCGAAGATATTCATTAGATAATGAAAATGATTCTACTTACCTCCCAAACACAACAAAGCACTGTAAAGTTCCAAGACTACTTCAGTACGTTTAATGATATTATATGCTCTTGTTTCATCAATGACTTTTGTAAGAACAGAAGTCTAGAAATAATTTGCAACTATAAAACTGAAAACATAAAACTTACATAACTATCATAATTAGAATATTTTATAAAAACTTCTGCATAACTATAGCCATTCGAATTTCATTGCAAATGCAGCCTTTGTAAAACGTTTCAGACAAACTATACGAAGTCTAAAAAACTAGCAGTAAGTCGAATGAAAAACATAAGATAAATGTAAAATTCATCGTATAAAATTCAGTATTTGGAATTAAAACTAGACAAATAAAATGCATAGTATACGATGTTCCTTTAATTTTAAATAAGCAAAAGACATTTACATAAATACTCTAGCAGTCAAAACAAAGAACGTTTAAAAGGTAGCTGACTGAGAGTCGCATAAATTCGTTTAAGTTTGATTGTTGCATAATTGTGACACACTGAGCTATTAATAATAAAGAGAAGAGACCATCTAAAACGATAAAGTAATACGTTCGATAGCAATAGCAATGTGAAGACCAAGTCAAATTAGAGGTATATGGTCTTACTGCGAGTAACGTACAGACATAGGAATCGGTATCAAGAATACAGGTGGTTTTCTGTTCTGAACATCTAACGACTGCATCTACTACTACCAATGACTGCTTTTGTTTGAAGACGTGTAGAAAACACGACAGCTGGCTTCGGAGTTTTCTACTTCTAAAGGAGGAACACTAGTTATTTGTATACATCTGCCATACTCTGACAAGTTAAATGCGCCTGTGAAAATTGCAACCAGAATAAATTAACTAAGTTCGGTTTGCTTATAATCTTGTAGGGTTTCTCTTATTTTTCCAACCAAATTTATTTTAACTTTGATACTTTTCCTGAACCTCTCAACTTTCCCTAGTATTTTATAGCCAGGATGTAAATTTTAAGTGAAGTGAATATTAAACGGGTGAATCTCTTGAGTTTATTCGGAGCGTGTTTTCGCTATCCAGCACATGTTTCGTTGCTATCTCGCTGTTACGCTACTAAGCCTCTTGGTCATTTCCGATTATCGTCACACCTGTTAGGTTTCTGTGAGTCAACCTGTTATGTGTCATTTAACGCGCTAATCCAGCACTATTTGTTTAGATTCGACATGAATTATATTTTACATTTAAGCTTTCAACCGTTACAACTTAACCGTTACTTCGTGCGTTACAAAAACACCATCAACAAATATATTCAGGAGCAGCAAATTCTTTTAGGTGCTTAGAGCCTCTAGAAATCTCAATCCTGCTGCAAGCACGCTAAACTTCTGCTTCATTTTGATGAATGATCTGGGAAAATAAAAGGTTAGCTCTTGCACTATGACCAAAATGATGAAAAAATACACAGTCCAGTCACATTAATGTGACCACCACGTACTTTCCATGTCAGAGTTAAATAACCAATCACAGAAGGCAGGTGGCAGCACAGTGCAGTTGAGCGTATATAAAGGGTGTGCGAGGGCTTCGGAAAACATTTCAATCGTTGGCGTAATGCAGAAACGAAGCGATTTATCCGACTTCCAAAAGGGCATGATCATTGGCTTTCGGGCCAAGGGTGGAAGCATTTCCGAAACGGCTGAGTTTGTGAACTGTTCTCGTGCCGCCGTGGTAAAAGTGTACCGTGCATGGCAAAATGGGACTGTCCAAAATCAGCGACGTGGCAAATGTGGTGCACCACGGGCCATAGATGACAGAGGCGAACGACGGTTGCGGAGATGCGTTCGGGCAGATAGACGGGCTACCGTTGAGCAACTGACCACCAAAATGAACCAAGGGGCTACCAAAAGTGTCTCCCAAAGTACTATTCAGCGAACATTGCTGCGTCTGGGCCTCCGAAGCAGACGCCTGGTTCGTGCACCTATGCTGACTGCTGTTCATCGACGGCGAAGGCTAGAATTTGCACGCCAGTACAGCAGCTGGACGTCCACTGAGTGGCGACAGGTTGCGTTTTCGGATGAATCGCGTTTTATGCTCCATCGGACAGATGGACGTTGGCGTATAAGGCGTGAAACCTCTGAAAGGAACCACCCTGCAACCATTGCCGGAACGGTCCAAGCTGGAGGCGGGAGCATTATGGTCTGGGGAATGTTTTCCTGGCATTCTCTAGGTTCACTGATCATTGTGGAAGGCACAATGGATCAATACAAGTACGCATCTGTCCTTGCGGACCATGTTCACCCCTACATGCGCATTGTTTTTCCTCAGGATGATGGCATCTTCCAGCAGGACAATGTGAGGTGCCATACAGCTGACAGTGTACGTGCGTGGTTCGAAGAGCACCAGGATGAGTTTACCGTCCTCCCCTGGCCAGCAAACTCACCTGACTTAAACCCAATCGAGCATCTGTGGGACCATCTCGATCGAGTTGTTCGCGCCATGGATCCTCAACCGCGTAATCTAGCGCAGCTGGCCACGGCATTAGAGTCGGCATGGCTCAACATCCCAGAGAACACCTTCAGGGACCTATGTGACTCTCTTCCTGCACGTCTCGCAGCAGTCCGCTCTGCGAAAGGTGGTTATTCTGGCTTTTGACAGATGGTCACATTAATGTGACTGGACTGTGTACAACCACTTTACGAGAACTATCTTGATCAGCAACGGCATTGACAAAGAACCAGAGTATGGCCTGGAAAAGGCAAGGAGCTTTTGAAAACTAAAAACATGCATCTGCAGAAACCAAACATGATGATGATCATACCAATAGTTACCAACCTTGAAATCTGATAAAACCAGTAGGTTTTCTTGCTCTGTGGTGACACAGTTTTGAGAGAATGCCGGATAAATTTAAACTCATGTTTTTGAACTATGTATAATGTGATTCTGATATTAAACATATCACAGCTGCCACACTTAAAAACCAGGAGATTTTTGCAAGAAATTGGGAGAAAACAGGAGATTTTCATGCGATGCAGTGACATTATTTTAAAGGAACACCAAACTGACTTAAATCATTTTATAATGCATGGTTAATGTTACTGAAATATTTATAATTCAATTTTGATATAAAATATAATAGCATTTAATTGGCTATTCTAATTTTTATATTTGTTATCAAATTTCTTTTTTAAAATTTTCTTACTTTCTTTTTTGTAACGGTTAAGCTGACGGTGTTTTTGTAACGCACGAAGATCGTACCTTTCTGTTAAGCTTTGAATTAATATAAAGGGTTACTTTTCACTCTTCAAGACAGATCTTACAATCTGATGTCTAGAAAGTATTCCTAGACTTTTGCAAGGATGAGAAACAGGAGCACAAAATCGTATAACATCCTAATCTGCGAAGAGGTTTACTTGCGTAAACAGATATTACGATTAGTAGTCGCATCGAGATTTACGTTTTCAGATGAATGAATAACTGCTATTTGGGATTGAGATGAAGTATTATGTTTATGTTTTCTCCTGTTTATTGCAGCAGCAGGGAAAGATTTCAGATTTGTGTACGATAAAATTCTTTCGCACAATTTGCACTTGTCTGAGAGAGATTTAATGATCTAGCAGGCTACTTCACTTGGAGAAGCGAAATAATTTCCATTTAGTTGTTCGCCAGATGACAACTATTACAAAACACCACTTCAGTACTCGTTTTTATTTCCCACCGATGTGTAAATGTCACATTTTAAGCCCTGTTTCTAAACCAATTTTTTTTTTAATTTTGTGCTTGTGTGTTTGTTTAGTCTGTTCACAAATGTTTACAGTATGTTTTGCAAATTTCAGTTCAAATGGTATTTGTAAGACTTTTTTTCATAATAATCTATTACTTATTTTTTGAATAGATTAAATGAAGTTTTACTAACAAATCCACTCATGGTTTTGTGTAATAGGGAAAAAGAATGTAACTGTTTTATAAAGCTAAATTAAAGAATAAGATAAATACATAACATTCCCATTCTGAAGCTTAAAAAATTAGTCTCATTTTCTGTCGAGACTATTCGAAATATATATTTAGGAGTACAGTGGAACCTTGGATCACAAATGCATCACGAAGAATTCGGTTCAGGAGCAAATTATCAAAAAAAAAAAAAAAAAAAAAAAAAAAAAAAAAAAAAAAAAAAGCCTCGGGTGGCGAACGCTGTCTTAATCGTCAATATATGCTTTTCGAATGTGCTTTAAGGTAATCTATGCCATATAATTAACACTCGGAGAATTCTAGAAACATCATTTTAATATTTCGTATTGCTTAACATTATTTAACGAAACCTAGGAGCAAGTGACTTCCTGGATTATGAACCTGACCTGGAAGAAATTATGGCCAGACTGGGTTGGATGATGATGCACACACATACTTTGTGCGCTTTGGCACTTAAGTCTTTATTTATCATATTGTGTTTCTAAGCAAAATCATGAAATGGCATGATAAAAATATGGCTTTGGCAGTGAAACCACGGGCAAAACAAGGAATAAGAGAAGAAGTTACTACAGGATCATATACGTGAACTCAAGAACACGAAGAGTCAGACCAACTTCAGAGAAAAACACAAAACGGGACCAGAGGAAGAAATGGCCTCGGAAAAAGAGGTAGGAAAAATGAGCTCTATCGACGAAAAATGAACTAGCATTATCGACGGAATTTGTGCAGAGTGGCTAAAGATGCAAAGCTTTCGGCTGTCAATATTACCTTGATAACGTAGTAGCAAGATTACAGCATAAGCAGTTTAAATCATAGCACCACGCCTACTACAGAAACATTTTAAAATGTTAGCAGTAACAAACCACAATGGACAAATTTTGAATGAAACGGAGACTCATTGAGTCTTAAACAGAGTCGACTATTGCTTAAGAGACAAAGAAGTTCTCTATAGACAGTTACCTGATTTTTTATGGATGAGAATTTTGCATCTAAACAAATGACATCTTCCTCATAGTTTCCCACTTATGCCGTTTATCGCCATTCGTCAAAAACAGGTACAAAATAAAATTGAATTACTATTTCTTCCATTTGATCCGTTTAATACTGTGATCATTTTTTGTTCTTAATTTCCTAGTTTTGGTATAAGAACATGTGCAGAGTACTATTTTAAAATTTTCATGAGATATGAGGTCCTGGAACGAATTAATCAATTTTACTTTGATACTTATAGGGCAAGTTGTTTCGGTTTTCAAACTTTGCGGCTGATGATAAACATTCAGAAATGAATTAAATTCATGGAGCGAAGATTCATAATATAAAAATATTAAGTACCAGTTTCGACTTCGAAGAATATACAATTTAATCTCCATTCAGATGACAAAAGTCGCAACTTGTACCTGATCCTATCTTAGAGTCATCTGGGTAAAGAGAGATATCTTGCTGGAGACCTGTTGACTGAGCAAAGAATATATTCTGCTGTAAGTTGCGATGGGTCGAATGCCAAATAATCGCAGAATTACGTTTTTCGCAGTCACAAAGACAATAAGTTGGTCCCCGGACGCTAGTTACCAAATTAAGTCTTGCAGTTCTAACGACCGTAAGTTGCTGGGGAAAAAGTAGCAATGCCTTCGAGGGCAGCTGTTGAGGTAGTACGATATGCTTTGGAGCAACAGCTGCTGTCGTGGAATTATGAGCAGTTTTCTCCTCATATGCAAAGTCAATTTACATCCCCAGACAGAGGCTGCAAAGCACAATAACACTCTGTAACTGCATCATACCATATCCTTCGTAATGGTGATGGAATGTCACATTTGAATGATGTTATACTTTGCATGGTTCCATAATAATGTGACTACTACTTCTGGCGTTAGTTGTGGTACGCCGAAGTCGGATGAGGGCCGGCTATTGGGGGGGAGAACCTTATCTCAATTTTTTGTGGTTTGTGAGCCGAGATCTATAGCTTACATTCTCTGTCCCACTGCAGAAATATGTCTAAGAATGCTTGCGCTCTTCTCTAAAAGAACTCGCATTGTGCTGTCATCTAACAGATGACAATTTCTATCTAATATCTAACAGATGACAACACAACACGGTGATTTCAAAATTCGATTTTTTAGCCCAAAAGGGCTATTAGTCTCGAAACGGGATTTTGCGTCGTCCACTATAAACAGTGAATCACTTTTAAAACTGTTGCCACCAAATATTATCACTCTGCATTATTTTTAAAGAAAGTAAATCATGAAGAATCTGTATGTATGTATGTATGTATATTCCTCGCACTGTGAAAGAAGACGCTATTAGGGCCGCCGAATTTTGAATATCGTAGTCTTCCACCTGAATATGGGCACCTGGAAAGCCGAATTTGGAATTTTATAAAATTTTTATCAATTTTTGATTAAGAAACTCAACGATTTCAAAACGAGCAGTCGCAACACTGTACACAACAAAACCTTTTTATCTCCAATACACGACACTGTCTCTCAGAAATTCTAAAGATACGCTGCTTTTAAATATTTTGTGATTTTGCTGTTGAAACGAGTTTTATGTGGCGTAAGTGCGAAGACCTTGATATTTTTAATAAAGAAAGTTAACACACAATACGTTAATAATAAAAAGACAGAAAAAGTTTCACAAGTCATGTTACTAAAAAAATTTAACACTGATATGAAGAACTAAGAAAAGACTGCAAAAAATTAGAAAAATGTATGCCAGCATTTAACACTGCATCGGAAATTTTAAACGTATGCTGCAATGCTACTTTTAAATTTTTGTATTTTTTATGTTGAATTGGACATGGCGTAAATGCAAAGAAAATAATACTTAATAATGATAAAGCTTAAAAAAGGGGGGATTAGCAGAGGTGAGTTTAATAGCAGACTGGTAGACTGCGAGCTCAGCGAGGGCGTAGGAAACCTTAACAAACCCTTTGACTATTGTTAAAATTGGAAACGTTTCGCATTTTTTGTTAATTATTATTTCTTTTTATATATATTTTTAAGAGCGAGCTTCGAAGATAAGTGCAAACGGACGCCCAGACGGTACATTGGTTGGGTGAGGACTGCGATACTGAAGGGTTCGGATTCGAATCCCGGAGAAGGCATGGATGTAAAATTGTCTGTCTCTTCATAGGAGGTAGCGGTGGAGGCCTATTAGGTGCCTCCACAATAAAATGGTCACCAGTTCCGGCCTTAGTAATGGCCAATGCCGTTATAGGCAAGTGCCCGCCATTCATTAAAAAAAAAAAAATTCTGAAACGTTTCAGATTTTAAATTACGTCCAAAGGAGCGTTTTTTAAACATTTTGTATGTTACTTTTATTTATTGAATATCATGTTCTTCGCATTAAAACCATAAAATTCAGTTACAGAACAATATCGCAAAATAATTTTAAACTGAGCATATCTTTAGAATTTCCTACACACAGACTCACGCTCTGCAGATAAAAAGGTTTTTTTTTTCTGTACATCGTTGCCACTGCCCGCTTTGAAATCCTCGAGTTTGTTAATCGAAAATTCGTTAAAGTTTTACAAAATATGAAATCGTTAATAAAACAAATTCCAAATTTCAAATTTAGGCTTCCAGATGCCTATATTTGCAGCAGGATTACGTCATTCAAATTTCGATGGCTTTAGGTACCGTCGTTTTATTACATTGCGAGAAACATACATACATTTATGCAGATTCTTCATTATTTAATTTCTTTAAATATAATACAGGGCTGCAATATTTTGTGGCTACAGTTTGAAAAGTGATACAGACTTTTAATGTTTTCGACGCAAAATCGCAAAACGAAAACAATAGTCCTTCAGGGACAAAGGCCTTTGGACTTAAAAAAAAAGATATATGCAAAATGGCGTCTTCTTACTGCTCTTTCTCGCTACGCTATTTCCCTAGATGCACTTCATAAACTAGTTCTCAATTACTACAGAAATTAATTTACAGAAACTTACCCCATAAGGCAAAGAGCAGTCACTACATTTGCAGTCACCGAGAAAACCTTCTTTTATACCTTCTTGGATTTTGCTTGGCAGTATTAGGCAAACCATCGGGAAATAATTCATTGTTAGCTACGGGAAAAAAGTTAAGTTTAATGAGAAAAGGAACAAAACTATTAGAAATAAATGCCGGCTTAACTATACAAACTTCGCAGCATTTGAAACAGTCACAACTAACTGCTTTCATATGTCTTTACATGAATGTTAATCAGGTAAAGAATTGAATTGAGGTAAAGGGGAAAACAAGTTAAAAAAAAACGATATTTCTATTAAAATAACAGAGAAATTATTTACTGCAAAGTACATTTGCAGTAAAGTTGCATTATTTACTGCAAAAGCGAAAATAACTTTAAAAAATCCCGATATTTCAGAGAAATTATTTACTGCAAAACTATTTACTGCAAAGTATATTTAATGTTACGTTGCATTATTTACTGCAAAAGCGAAAATAGCTTACCCCCCCCAATACTTTTATTTAAGATAAAACAGATATTATTTACTGCAGAGGTTACATTATTTACTGGAAAGTACATTTACTGTAAAGTTGCATCATTTACTACAAAAGTGAAAATAACTTAAAAACCGATATTTCAATTAAGGTAAAAGAGAAACTATTTACTGCAAAACTTACATTATTTACTAGAAAGCACATTCATTGTATCAATTAAGGTAAAAGAAAAATTATTTAGGCAAAAGTTACATTATTTAACTGCAAAGTACATTTACTGCAAAGTGAATTTCCTGTAAAGTTGCATTACTTACTGCAAAAGCGAAAATAGCTTAAAAAACCCTGGTTATTTCACTTAAGATAAAAGAGAAATTCACTGAAAAAGTTGCAATATGTACGGCAAAAGCGGAAAAAAACTTTAAAAAAAAAGATATTTCAATTAAAATAAAAGAAATATTTACCACAAAAGTTACATTTTATTACTGCAAAATGCCCTGATTTTGCCAATTACATGGCATTATTTTATTAAGAAAAGAAAATGAATTCGCTACATGAACATTTTCATTTCGCAAGAAAAATGTTAAGTAATATAAAAGCGTGATCAGCCATAATCACAGAACGTTTCATTTTGTCGATGGAGAACAATCAAAAGACATTGCGAAGTTACTTACCTCTTCATCCTTTCTGATTGTTTTAGTAGCACGAAGTTTTGCAATGCCATTTTCATAGTGGAAATAAGTATTTGGTCTACAAGAATGATTCAGTTTAGAAAGCCTAGCGGAAAAAAAACAGAAGAATTCTATCAATAATAATTATTAATTCCCTTTTCTATTTCTAAAACTAAATCAGTAATTTCAAAATAATATGAACTTACACATAAGTATTGAACTTCAGAGGTTATCCTTGCAGTTAAAAATTACAAGAAATTCATATATTTCTTTCTTTCTGCATAAAAATCAACAAAAAAATTCTTCCCAGCAACCTTACTACGAATATACTGAGGTATTTACTTTTTTGTGCATATCGTTCTTCGCATGGAAGCAAGTAACGTAAAATCTGAGCTCTGTTTCCAATACTGTAATGCGGATTTAGTATGCATGTGCCTGTAAACCTAGACAACGAATTGATTTTAACTGATATTCCGGAATCATCAGCTCTCCGTGCATGAAAGCATAGCATCGTTTCTATAAGGGAATGTGGTCTTTATGGTGAGAGGAGAGTTCTAAAATAATTAAAGCTCTGTTATCACATTGTGTAATTGGATGCTATCGACAACAAATAACAGCGACTGAAGCAGTAATGAGCTTTGCAAGGAAAGAATATTAATTTCATACAAAATACGGATTGAAGCTCAGAAACACCTAAATTATATCTAAAAGAAGTGCAGAAAAAATCTGACGTGGACACTTAACTGGCGGCCTTGTACGGTCCTTTACACCTTGTACAGTCTATTAAATACGCATTTTTGCCGCATTTCATTTAAACTTATTTCCTAGAATTTCATTAGATATATTTCTCATTCAATTAATACAGTTCTCAATTCGAGGCAAGGAAAAAATACATAAAAACTCAAAGCATCTCCATTAAAAATTGTCAAAGACAGAAAGCATAAAACACCAATACAGTTCAAAGCAGTTAAAAAACAATTTTTACAGTTAAAATTAGAGTTTCTACACAAGAACAAGCAATTCAGCCAGCGGATTGGTTTTTCGATGCACAAAATTTAAAGTTTATTTTTGGTCCCACTTAGCAAAAGGACACTGAAGTTGGTGCACAAACTGACTTAATTCACTGTATCTGTTAAGTGGCCGAAAACTTAAGCCAGACAGAACTACAGGCAAAACAATTCTTCCCGACCTTGAAAAATGTCGCAGGTTAGCACTGTCAACACATCGTCGAACGGATCTGTTTCGGCTAGACGCGTCTCGTTCAAAATAAAGCACGGAGAAGTATGTTTCCCAGTAAAGTTTCTTATAGCGATGCGCGTCAGTAAATATAACAACTTCACAGCATGAACACAAGCCAATTTCCCTAGAAAAGACCTCCAAGAAAGTATTTCTCCATCTAAGGCAGATCTGATTGCCGTAACTACACCGACTGAGATATTATTGTTAGAAATCATGTTCAGGAAACGTCCACAAATTGAAGAATGAAATATTTAAATTTGCATGTAACTAACTGAAAATGAAATATTACAACTCCTGATGTTAATAAATCGCGTGATAAGCAAAGTTATGCAGATTCTCGTACAACGTTTTTATTATTATACATTTTTTGCAAAGGGAGACCTTATTCTCCAACTTTTAAAGAAATCGTGTTCTAGAATACAACGGAAGGCTTCAGTATTGCCACACAGCGAATTTATTTCACGATTTGCGTAAATCAAAGTCGAAAAACATTTAATATTAGGTAAAATAAATAACACTAGGTAAAACTAATAATAATAAAAACAATAAAACTGCACGCCAATTTTATAACGCATTTTAAGCATTTACAAGTGTACAAGTTATTTATGTAAAAAATGCTTTCGTCATATGAAATGTAATATAAATTAAGGTATCGATCGGACTACGTTCTAATCGCCAATTTTTATGAAAATTTTCACGAAATTTTTATTACTTTATTTTAAACCTTATGCATTAAGCTTCCCAAAACTACTTTTATTTTGTTTTTCCGGTTATTAGAAGTGGAATTATGACTATTCGTGTTGTAATTATAAGTATCTGTTTAAGGTCTCGAAAGTACATAGTATCTAAAAGCACATTTAAATAACTTTAATAAGAGGATTTTTCATTTGAATACTTTTGGTGATGCTCAAAAGATAATTTTGAACCTTTCTATTTGTTTAAGTGCTCGGGAACACGATTAGTTTTAGTTTAATTTTCACACTCGGCAATATTTTCTTTTCCTTTTGTTTGTGTTTACATTTCATTAAACCTGGGTTTTGAAAAATTGGATTTTTTAACTTTTCTGAAACTTTTTTAACTTACTATGGTAATTTATTATTATTTTTAATTTACTATAGTAATTTACTATGGTAACTTATTATAGTTAATTTACTTACTTTGGTATTTACTATTACTATGGTAATTTAATGAAACTTTCCATAAATATTCTAAATGAAAGGAGAGAATATAGTGAAATATGAAACATAGTGATTTGAATGGACTAAAAGTTTAGTTTTATGTACATATCTAAAATGTTTTCGAACAATTTTGTAAATGAAAGGAGAGAAATTTCTCGAAAACCAACTAGCGCACGCGGACAAACAGGCATATTTATTTAATAGACATTTTACTTCATCGCTTAGATTTTAGTTCATTTAATTCCTTATACCTAATAAATATAACAGAAAAAATTAAAAGCAAAATACTGATAAATATTTTCTGGGAACATATCTGGTACAACTGAATTTTAACACATTAAATAGCTCGGTCAATTTTTGTCACGTGGGCATAAGCTAACCCATCTAAAACAGGTAGCCTGTTTTAAGATAAACGACTTCATTACCAGTGGCTAAAGTGTTTCCGTTAATACAGTCATAGTCTGTAAGGGCTTTATAAACGCTTTGTTTGTGCTTCAATGAACAGCGGCAATGTAACACAGTACGTTGACATTTGAAGAGGTTTAATTTAATGTTCGGCATGGGTTAGAAAAAGATCATTAAAACCCATGCAGTGAAAAATAATTATGCAACTAACTAACTTACCCAATGAATAGGATATGCGTATCAGCACAATGGCTTCTAAATGGAGTTGCAAAATCGGAACCGCATGCATTAAACGCCATTGGAATGCTGGAACCAAAACTGTTAAATTTCACCTAAAAATTATCAGAAAAAGCAATGGAAAATTTAAAATGAGAATCTATTCGTGCATACTAAATATAAGACAAATTGAAAACAAATTAAGAACTAAATATTACTATAAGACTTGACATCATTCAAGTCCGTTTATGCGGTTTTTCGAAGATATTTACAGTTGTTTCACACAGGTATACACAATCTCGTATTACTCCTTTTGCATCATTTCATGCATTCATTATTCTGCAAAAACATTCACATTTTAATTTTATTCGGATTCAAGGTATATCCTAACGGAATCGCAAATTATATTTATGCGTACAAAATTTAAATGCTCTCACAAAAAGTAGTACAGGGTGACCCAAAAGTATGTTAGCATTTGAAAATTCAATAATTTACGGCAGAGAGGTAAAAATTGACACGTCCTTGAAATGACTAGTGATTTTATTGAAACCCTACCCCCCCCCCAAAAAAAAGGCCAACATTTGGATGGCACTAGGCAGCAAAATGTCAGTGACGCGGGCATGAGAATCGTATATGAAATGAGCTGTAGTGACAGAGGAAATTAGTCCCTTCATGACTTTGAGAAACAGCGTGAGTCCGAGGGTCTTCCATTCCACCAATCTCTTGTGAGGACTTTCAGTTCGCTGCATATTTAGAGTGGCCCCATACCGCCCACATACTATATATTCGCAACCATCCCATCCTTCTAAGGGATCCAAACACGGGTTCTTCGGTACGGCAATCACCGTTGTTAGCCACTATCCCGTTTGGGCAGCATAAGAATGTTTATACAAAATACATGGCCACAAATTCAACTGCCGAAAATACACCTTAAAATCATTCATTACTCTAGGTGTAAAAATTAATTTCTGAATTTAGAAAAGATTATATCTATTTGTTTAAACAATCAAATCAGCAATGCACAGCATTACAATAATACACAAAAACAGAAACGGAACCAAACAGCTTTAAATATTACAGAAGTTAACAACAGTATGATGATATTACATTTAATTTGTAGTCACAATTTTTTAATGACTTCCAGTTTTCTTAATGCCTTTCATCTATCATATAATTTTGTAGCACCAAATGTTAGTTGGACTCAAAACACATAACAAAGTTCTCTCATTATCCCCACCGAACTCGAATCACTATTCCTAGCTTATGCTGAGGAGCTTAGAAGTTAAACATTTGTGAACGAATTAGGATAAAGAATTGGCTCTTGTTGTAGTAAATCTTGAAAATTCGGTTTTATGCTGAACTAAATTATTTCCCGCATTTACATCAAATTCTGGAGAAGGTGAAAAGTATATTATGAACAATTTCGATAAAAAGGGCACACAGTAACTCTGATACATTTGTATGTTCAAAAATATGAAATTTTTCTTCCTTTGTGATCATAAGTTTTGACATACCTTTCCTAGTATTTCATAAAGCTTATCCTCTTGTGGTGTGTTCTCTTCACCAATACATTTCTTGATTATCGCTGCTGATTCCTTGAAGAATAGCTTCAGTTTAGGGTTAGAATCCAATGCATCTGTATCTTTAGAAATAAAATGAAAACGTTAAATTTCTCTATATAATTAATAACTAACAGATAGGAGAAGAGAGTTCTGTTAAACGCTATACCCAAATAAGCAAATATGAAAGTAATCTAAATAAAAATAACATTTATTACACAGACATGTCTACTTCTCCCCAAACGTATGGAATCAAAAATTATTTCCAACAAATTGGTATGTTCAACCCATGACATTTTGAGCTCTTTGCTTACGGCCTGACTCCACTGGAAAAAGATCTCCATACGGACACCATAAGTCTTCTTTGTACGGTTTATTAAATTATATGCATTTTTTGTTGCATCTCATTTAAACTTATTTCCACGAATTATTCTAACTTAATTAATCGATCTCTCAAGGCAAGTTGTAAATTACACCAAAAATTGCAAATTTTGAAATTAAATAATATCCCGGTCATTTTTCGTTGTCGGGAGCCAAACTTCTCGTAATTTTTTTTTTCTTAACGAATGTTAAAACTTCTCCAAATACAGAGGCTGTTCGCACATTTTTTAGACGATGTATATTGTATTCACAAAACTAAATTACATAAAATTCTTATGTTTTAAATGTTCTATTTGACATCCCTTATTCTGAACTATCTTTCGACAACGCAATTTTAAGAATAATAATGCCTTTAAGTGTCAGTAGAGGTATTCTATCCTATTCCTCCCTAACAGCTTTCCAGAGTCCTGTTAGGGTTTTGGGACAACGTTTGGATAATGAAGTTTTTAAAAGTCCGAAAGCACAAAAATCCATAGGTGACACATCGGGAGATTTAGTAGGGATATCAGTTTTTTGTTCCATTTCTTTTAGGAAATTTACAGTGGATTTTGATGTTTGACTGCTAGCTTTGTCCTGATGGAGTCTCACAGATGGACAGACTGTGGATAAAGCGATGGTATTTCATTCAGAAAAATTGGCGATAAAATATGTTCCTGACAGTATTTGGGAGTTAATCTTGACATTTTTTGCATTCTTTATTTTTAACTTGCCATTATAAGAAAAACCAGCAACGATCATGAATCCCTTAGAAAAACTTTCTTTCGATTCTTTAAACCATGTACTTATATTTTTTTCTCCCCTTTTATGATAATAAATGGCTCTTTTTTTGTTACAATCATTTAAATACACCCATGCTTCATCTACTGTGACAATTGTTTTTCCTTTTTCTTTGGATAACTGTTTCTCATATAGAATTCTGCAGTGTGTTCTTCGTCGAGCGATATGCTTTGGAAGAAGACGATGCGCATTGCGTTTTTTCGCTTTCTTAAGATTTAAATCAACGTTTATCATTTTGTTTACAGTGGACAAGCAGCATTTTAATGATTTTGCAACTGTCCTTTGACTAGGGGGATTTTCTTTTAACATTAAACAACGTACCTTTGCAATAGTCGAAGATGTCCGTTTTTCCCTTGGATACTTGTTTGGAATTTTTGTCCCACTTGAGACTCCAATTTGACGTTTTTTTTCCTTTCTCGTTGATGATATTACCTATCGACGCTTTAGATTTCACAAAACAATGACTCTCACATCGTTTTTGGATAACGGGATATGCATATTTCTCTTCGGAAAGAGCGTCAATGTAGCATTCGAACCACTGCTTTGTTAAATTCGCCATTTTGAATAAAAACAAAACTTTCAAGCCACAGACGATAAATTTGACTTTTAAAAACATAGTACAATTGCAATTACTTCTTTTGCAGCAAA
>KK118091.1:438223-457961 GCA_000611955.2 Stegodyphus mimosarum | reverse complement strand
TATACCAGCTATTTTCAATCGCCTAATAGCTTGAGGAAAGTTTGATTTTATGTGCACAATTACCGAAGTTTTGAGTATCAGTGCTTTTTTGTGTTGCTACGTACAAAAACATGCTACGTACTTCGTCATAATTATACTAATATAGCAGCAGTATACTTATTTCATCATAATTTTAATATGACATCAGAAATTTTTACTTAAGTTTCTCTTCAGCTAAACATTTATACCACTTCTCGTAAAGGGTAGGTTTGACGGTTAGTTTAGACTTTAAGAGACCAAATTGCATCACAAAACAGCAACATACATTTGTAAAGTGTCTTCTGTTCTAGTGTGAATATTCCATTCGTTGTAAACTGGCTTTGCTACAGTAGAATTTCACTATTTTAGACTCCTTTTCTTTCTAAGCTCAAAAGAGGAAACGTCTTCAACATACATTACTCTCTCCCTCTTTACTATGAGGGGCAGAAAGTAGCAAATATGCTTGAAAGCATGATTAAACGCCATTAGTTGGCTGGAAGAAAATATCCTCGTAGTTATAATTAAGTTAAATCACGACATAATTTACATAGCAATTTTACAAGAGTGCATAAGGTTTAACATGACTAACACAGGAGTTTTAACATCATTTCTTATGTAATCTCTTCTATACTTCAACTGTTTATTCTATTCTACCAAAATACATAAATGAGAGTAATTTTTAACTGGAATAATAAGCTGAATTTGCTAGAGAGAGGGATTGGTAACTTCAGCAGCCGGTAGTAAACCTCCTCTGTAGTTGCCTAGCGCTATTGCTACCAGACGACGAGCTTCTTCTATTTGAAAAATAAATATTTAGTTGAAATCGCGCTAATTGCAAAATCAGGTGCTAAGATCTAACTTTTTGAATTTTAAATAATTTAATTCAGTGATTCTGTCATTCTCAAGAGAGGCGGAAGTAAATGCGTGTTAATTAGTTTAGTTCTGTACTTCCAGCTGAAATCAAAATAAATCTTCAGTTGTTTTATTTGCGACATATTTACTTAGCGCTCTTACTTTGACAGTAAAGGATGGCCAAAAATTCGTCTGGCAGTCTGGAACGTTAGACTAGTGTTTAAATTATGCTAAACTGACTATACACTCACAAGTTTGTCTCACTTTCATCTTGTAGAGTCATTAGGTTATTTTGAAGGAGAAGACGGGGAAAATATTCTTCCCCGGGACTCAAACCTAGGCCTCTCGAATACGAGCCGAGTGTGCTACCGTTACAGCACGAAGACATGCTGGAAGGAGGGAGAAAATACCTTAAATACTCATTATGTTAAGGGGCGACTGGTGATTAAGGGGACCCACTCGCCATATCCTGGTGTTGATGAACTACTGCCAACCACCTTTTAGTTTGAGCGCCACTGTAGAATCTTTTTTTAACAAACAAAAAGAAGGAAAGTTGAAAAATGAGCAATGCTCCCACTGAAACTCGAACCTGGATCTCTCGAACACACGCCGAGTGTGCTACTGTCACACCACGAAGGCATGCTGGAAGGATGGGAGAAAATACCTTAAATCTAATTATTATCAGTTACTTTTAGTCATATTCATTCAGTTCCTAAACAGCCTTAATACCAAAAGTATTTCATTAAATTATCTGATCGGTTTTTCAATTCAAGTCTGAAAATTCCGATTGCAGCACTTGGTTTATAGATTGTTTTCAATTTGATTATGACTGATAATCTACGCGTGGCTTTTATATTCATGTTTCAGTAATTTTGAATATAAAAAAAATATTTCTATCATATGTAGAGTCATTACGTTTGTTGAAGCACGAAGTATGAAAAATGAGTTGCACCCTCGAAATCAGAGCTTCTGATTGCTCGCCGGCAGTGCTTTCCAGTTATCTCCCAAAGGCAAGTGACAAAGAGAAAAAAAATGCCTTACATTCTTCCGTACTTAAAAGCCGAAGATGGGGACACGGTCGTCAAATCCTGATGGTGAAGAATTACCATTCACCTCATTTTTGTTCGGGCGCCATAGCTGAGTAATTAAGTTTCTTGAAGCAGGAAGCATGAAAAATGAGCTATGTTCCCACCGGAACTCGAATTCTGCACCATAAGATAGTTAACTAGAGGCACGAGGCAAGAAGGAAAAAAATACCTTACACATTGAGAATCAAATTTATTTCATTGCTAATTTCGATTATTGCTCTAAACACAAATATACTCATTTGTGCTTTTTTAAGTATTGATTCCCCAATTCAAATTTTGCCAGACAGCATTTTCCTTCGGCATTATTTAATATTTAATGGTATTATTTTCTCTGATCTAATGATTACACGATTTTAGGTTTAATATTTCCATATTTACAAATAAATATGTTTCTATATCTTATACAACAGATATAATTCTTTAGTGATATGTCTTAACCTTCTTTTTATTTCTAAAATAACATGTTACCCATATTCGCAAAAATTCTATTATTCTTCAATAAAATGCGGTGACGCTCTTGGCATAATGCGTCTAGTCTTATTAACGACCGAATATCCCAAAACGTCTGGTAGTTAATGAAATTATAACAGAAAAAATCAGAAGATACAACATAATTTCAAAATATACCCAGAGGGTTGTGTTAGAAAAATTTGCTTAAGACGTATCAAACATAATATGAAAAAGCGACGTTGGTTAAATTAGTCGTGTTTTGAACATGACATCTCAAAATTAAACGGTTTCTCCTCATGACAAATAATTTTAACCAGGAAGCATGCATACAGGTGACTGAAAAGATAGGGATGCATATGTGATAAAAACGTGTCATTCTTAACGAGCCATGAAGCAACGTTAAAATATTTGTATTTGCAAAATGTAACTGCTTTAGTTGGACGTAAAGTTTTTCACTTGGAAATGAGAAAATAGCATCAAAAAAAATTTTAATGGGTGTTTGAGTGTTATAATACAGTTACTTAGTTGAATTAATGAGCATAACACGTAGTTTTATAAAGAAAACATTTGAATCAAGTTTAAAGAAGGAAACACATTTAGGTGTAGGCAATTGCCATACATATCCACGAAAGTGCTCTGAAAACAATATTGTTACCTTTGATACGGGTTCGTGTATTTGGAGTGATTAACAACGACACTTATGAAGAACGAAAACACAATTTATCAGCCACATTACTCAGGACAGCTCCAAAAACACGTTTACAGTCGTCTAAGAAATACGAAAAACACGCTCAAATAGTCAGCAACAGAGCCTTCAGACTCTCGGGCTATAACGGGGAAGACAGCTTCACAGCAGAGCACTGGAATATATCTCCCGACTCGGTTCGATCGTTCTCGAAACTGAACGTACTCTTGAGACTCTCCCCGCTACAACTCGCAATACACTTAACGATACACTCGATAGCCTCAATGATGCACCAATTCGCGAAACATTCGAAGACCAACTCGACACTAGACTGCTAATCCGCGTACGGGCAGGGTTTATATATCTTTTGGCCTGCCTTCGGGAACATTCTGGGCCAAACCGGTAAGAATTCGTTCTAGAATGCCGTCTACGGTATATCGCCAATCTTATCGCCAAATGTGGCCAAATGGACGAGTTCGCGCCAAATATGGCAACCCTGCCTTCCCTTGTCATTTTCTAGCAACCTTAAACTCGCCTTGCAGGGAAACTATCTTACCGCAGCTGGGCATTTCATAACATTATTTATAATTGCATTATTTTCAATTCTGAAAGCATATTCCATCACAAAAGCACTTCAGTCTTGTTCAGAGGTAAATTACTGGAACAAAATTGTAATTATAACTTAACTTTGTCAGTGCTACTAATTTAAAAAACGAAAAGCATTATCATTTTTATTTTAAAAAATTTCATTAAGAAAGCTTAAATGTTTGTGCCTACAACTGCAAGAAATATTTTGTAAGCATTCGATATATAATAAAGCATAAAACGTCTAATAATAATAACATATTTTACAACACAAAATATTGTTACGGATTTCGTATTTATGTAGCTATTTATTTAGAACCGTAATTAAAATTGTTTTATTTTCCCGTGCAGTGTAGACGAATTTGAAGAGAAAGCTACGCCAGAAAAGTAAAAATAAATATAATAAGAACGCGTGCATTTAAAATTTAATAAATAAATATCTCGTAATTGCTGTTGCCATCCAGAAAAATCGAGAAAATAGATTTTACGAGAATGTTCTCGTGTATAATTAAAAAGCTTATAAAAGCCAAATTAAAACACCTCAGTTCAGTTGTAGCTGTCTTAAGCGAACCGTTTTTATCTGATGCTGTTATTGATTGTAACGAATTCACTGTGAGATAGAATTAGTGTCTCTGTTTTGAATTGAGTTCTGTTTAACGTTTGATATATTGTGATATTGTACGTATTTCTCTGAGGAAATATTTCAGGCTTTTGTTTTATTTCTTGTGAAAAGATTAAATTTTGACTTTTTAACAACTAGTGCATTCAATCCATTACGAACCCGTACGCAAACAACAATATTTAAATTATATGTGTAGAAACTTAACTGATAGTAAAGAATTAAAAGTGCAATATGCACTGAAAATAATACTGAGAAACGTAGGTTTCCTAAAGGTACTGAGGATATTAAATAACGATACCGTCAATCCTCCAACATCTGAACTCTTATCAGATTATATATATTTTATCAAATACAATATGCTCGATTTAGCCTGAGGATGAAGAAGTTACCCAGAAATTTAAAATATTAATACAGGTTCTTTTTTAAGCAAAATTTATTCGATTGTGACTGGAATGACAGAAAACAGTAATGGCAATTCAATAACAAGGAAATTCTTGTTACTCCCTGGAAGCATGTCAAGGTACCTCACACAAGAGATACCTTAGTGAAACTTTTAGTAGAATTTTAGGTAGCAAATTTTGTTTAAAGGAAGAGAAATATTGATAACTCTATTATCAGATTTCAGCCGTTTTTAATTGCCATTCTGAATTAATACAAATCAAACTCGAAGAATTCATTAATCATAGTTTCAGAAGACAAAGTTCTCCACTACAGCATTAAGCAATAAGTGCTGCATATGAGAAATAATGAGTATTGAATTTTTGAAATATCTTCGAACCCTGTTTGAATAAGTTTCATGTAACAGTAATGCAGTAAATTCCAAAATATAAATTAGTTTGGAATGCTAAAGTGTACATACAAATAATATTTAATGTGTTTTCAATAATTAAATGCATTTGTAAAATCATTATGTTTCTAATTTTATCATTTTTCCAATATGTTTACTAATTGTTGTAAACTCGTTTCTTCCTCCATCATAAATTCCAATAAAAAGGCACTGCAACAGTTCCTGAGCAAACTGGATAACTATATGTGGACTTTTACTGTATACACATTCGGATACGAAGAGACTGTGCTACTTTGACTCAGTTAAGCGTCTGATGCAGGTATCAGAATTTCGGTTTTAAATTTTAAAATAATAAAATGGCGATTGTAAGATTTTTATAATAATGAATTATGTTACCAACAGAAGCTAAATATATATTTAATAATAAAATATTCTTAAAGCTCTTTCTCTTCACTTCAGCATTTTTATTACAGTTCAGTACCTTTTCCGGATAACTGATGAGAGAAGATGTTAGGTTGCAAACTAACCCAAATGTATAAAAAATTATTATGAACTTTAGGTAGCTTCCGTACCATTCAGGTACGGAAATCCAAGAAAGACATAGTCAATAAGATTCGGAGGATAGTGCTGTCACTGCCAGATAAAAGTATGGCAAAATTCCAATGAGTTCAGTGCACGAATTGGAGTCTATGGTAGAGAAACAGCAAATGAAACTGCAAAACTGCTCGCCACAGATGAAAACACGTATGAGTATATATATCCTAGATCACGTATGAAAACAACATCCAAAATTAACGGACAGTGGCAGAGATCCTGGAACATTGTTGATAAATACAGAATAATGCACAACGTTTTTTCCTAAAATCAGTAGAAAGCTTTATAGTGGTACTTGCAGCTGACTTAATAACCCAAACATTCATTCGTCTTCTAATTCATTCATTCTAATTAATTCATTCATCGTTTCGTTTTCTAGTACAGTACACAGTACATATGAGAAGATGTCAATGCTTCTATCACTACATATTTGATTGCCCGGAAACGAGTAGCTTGCGTAAAGCGTCTGCTAAAAGCTTTCACGTATGGGCTCATAATACTTGCAACGATAAATTTGGAATCAAACGCATCCATAATTGCGCAAAAGTACCACCCTCGGTTTTCAATAGACTGCAAGATTAGTCAAGTATTTCAACTGCAACAGTACCTTGTATTCTGTTAACTAAACTCAGTGGCAAAACAACCCTAGTGGACCACGGCTTGCAGTGCCCTTTTTCTGCTATCGTGACCTTTTTGGGCCCCAGAGTGCATCAGCATATGCTCTGGGCAAGTGGTCAGCTTCTCGCAGGACCAGGTACTCATTTTATCGACCCACTTAAGGGATGAAAGGCTGAGTCAACCTTGGATCTGCGGTGCAGCTGCGCGACGCGCTAGCCGCTTCGCTACCGGGCGGTCTTGTAATTCTGGTTAGGCATATGTTTTCTGTATTACTACGAAGTTTGAACTGTTCATTATATTATTACTGTATTTTGCTTGTATATTTTTTATTAATGCATCCTATTTAGTTGTATGTATACTTACTGTAAATGTGCCATGCTCAGTTGTTTTATTATTGTAAGCATGCTTATTGTTAATACACAACTTACGGTAGAACTCTATGCTATGCTAAGTTTTGTTTCCTTTTATTTTAGCACCTGTCAGTATAGTTCCTTCTCTTCCTTTACAAAACATCTTTCTCAACTCTCATAGCGGCTTTACTTTGCTTATGACTAGTATTTACTTTGCCTTACTTCGATTTACTTCAATACTTCGATTAATACACTTACTTGCTTTAATACTTCGATTAATACGCCAAAGCACTCACTGGGGACGTGATCTCAACAATGAAATATATGTTAAAATTGTTAACAAGGCTTAATCAATTGATAAGCACGTACTTCATCTGCACCATTTGCCTCGTCAGTATAAATTGTCTCGTTAATATTTTAGTTATGTTATGTTAGAAGAAAAAGAAGTTTTTCTGTAATTTTTACTTCACGTAGTCATAAAAATTTTTACAATGGTAAGCTAAAATGGCAAACACACAAGCACCTTATAATTCTTTCCAGTGGTGGGTAGGCCATTATGGGCGTTGGCCACTATTAAGGCCAGTAGAGGATGTTACTTTATTATGGAGGCACCTAACGGGTGGGCCACCATTGCCTCCTATGAACGAATAGACAATTTTCTCCAGGACTTGAATCGACGGTACGGCAGCCACTAACCACTTTCCCGTCCAGGCGTCACACTTTCAAAATTACATTTTTATATAATTTTTACCGCAAATAATCATTAGGAAACTGTGATCATAGAGAAGTTATGCAGATGTTACACTGAAATTATTATAGCAAGAAGAAAAAGTATACAGTTGAATGAAGCGAATTTTTTAATAGCTGGGGAAAATGTTGGGTTAAAATGTTAGAGAGCAGTTCTCAAAGATCACCCATCCTAAAACTGGCAAAGGATTTTAAAGCATGTAAGTTTAACTGATCTTCAAGCGTTCTAGAAATCTAGCGCAGTTTACAAAAATTTTTTAACTGTGACATTCATTACATTTAGCTGAAAACTTTACAACTTCTAGCTCATGTTAATAGCTTAACACATCTAATTAATGCATTGCAGCGTTTGTTCACGATCATTAAAGAATACATCTGAAAACATCTTCTTTTAAACTTAATATAACATAAATTAATGTCTTTTGGTGTGAAAAGGAGATAATATCTGAAGCAAAAGAGCACTCACATGAACGTAAATGCCCTCTCTAGAGGGTAGAAAAGAAGAAAATGTAAATCCAGAAATGTTTATCTGATAGCTGGTTTTCATGATACACGTATGTCACAAACAAATTTTTAATCTCCAGTTTCACAAGACTAATCATTATTATCATACTTTTATATCATGAGTCATGCTTTATGAGATTAGCATAAATTAATATTGCCCACGAAAATGCATATTTTATAAAAAATTTAATTTATATCAAAAATTGTGGTTATATTTGGTTATAATGTTTTATAGGTGTGGTTATAAGAAGATATGTATCATATCATTGTTCACGAGCGTGAATAAGATCTCTGAATAATAGTAGCTCGAGCTAAATTCAAATCTTGGCAAACGGGCTGGCTGCATGGCGGATCTCGGCGAATGGCAGATGCGTTTTTATAGTTTTGCCACATGCAAGTTCAAATGAATCTGTTTTCCTTGAATAATTTCTCCATCCCTCATTTGGCATATAAAACTCGTGTACGTTTTGTTCTAAATGAATTCAATAAACCATTATTGGCACTAGGGAAGTGAGAATGAACTTCCAAAATATAGGGCATCTTCCATTCATAATGGGAATTAATGAAACTAACATAATGTGTGTTTTATGAAAAAATAGTAATAATAGCTTTATATGTCTTTACAGATGAGTGGATTTTAATGTAAAATTGAAAATTGCCAGTTAAAAATAAACTGCAGTTTCTAAGGTAATGAGGCAAAAATTTGTTAAAGGGCTTCATAAAATTTACATAGTACTTAAGGTACATATTATAGTTTTAAACACTTACAAGATGATTAAGTAGAAAAAATAAAATTGTTTACGACATGGAACACTATGGCTTATATTATTTGTTATTTTTTTATTTCTCAAATAAGTTTATTGCAATATAGCCTAAAGAAGAATAAAATATAATGCCAATATGATAAATATTTCATGTTTCATTTCTCAGAAATAGTATAAATTTGAATTTTATATTAAAAATGTCAGTAATATTTCAGTAAAGTAAATACAGCAAGTTATTTTAATAAAGAAAATTTCAATATAAAGAGGGCAATTTTCGTTACCTGAGAAACTTTGCTATGTAGAATACATATAATTTTCGTTAATCTTTTATTTACTTTTATATGCTAAATAAAAGATTGTGCAGCTTTTCTTTCATTTATACCGGCAGTAATTTATAATTGAAAGTATTCATAATCCATCTGAATATGTTATTTCTCCTTTCGGCAAAAAAAGAATAAAGCAGCAAATAAAGAAATTCTTTCGGTGGGTATAAATGGCATCCGGAGGGAATTCTAGGCAAAGAAACTCGGGATTATATAGTAAAGTAAAACCCATCTGGAAACAAAAGATCCGTTTACGTGCTGAAAGTGGGAAGAGAAGAATGAAAATATAATAAATGGCTCAGACGAAGACCTTCTGCTAAGATTCTCACTGAAAATATGCCATGTATCTTACTCCTTTTTAGATATTTTTGCACTTTATTTAATAGTTTTGGGTAAAAAGTCTTATTGTGTCTAATCACTATAGAGTATTAAAATTTTAAGTTTCAGTCTTCGCAACCAAAGCTATGATTTTGAAGTAAGAGTTTAATGTTCAAAATATGGATTTAATCTTTAAATTCTGAAGGTTTCCCCAAAATATCGTTCTTGTGAAAAGTTACTAAAAGAAATCTCCTACAAAACGAAGTTGCATGCTACATTTTTTACATGCTGCATGACATTTATATTTTTATATAAGGAAATTCATTCGTAAGATGTAAGCTCTAGTTCAACATTTTATCCAAAAAAAAAGGTTATACAAATTCCAAACAGCTAAGTTTTAAATTAGTTATTTACTACTTAGTATTTAAATACCATTCTAGCCTTTTCTAATAATTATCGTAATTAAATTTTTATACACTTGTATTTGAAAGTTTTGACAGCAACCTTTGATAATAACATGTAACATCTGTTTAAAACGTAGACAATATCAATGTTTGCATCCTTAAAGATGATGAATGTTCTGCCAAAAAGGCAGCATTTGCGGGAAGTTTTACTCCTTTATTTTCTTGCAAAGCAACCTGCAGCAGAAATGCACCATTAGAAAATTAGCGGTAAACATGCTTTATCGAATACAACCTGTGAAGAGTGATTTCGATATTTTAAAAATAATGATTTCAATACTCCTGACAAAGACCTAAAATTATTTCAGCTGTTGCAACCGAGTTATATAATAAATGCTAAACGTTACAATTAATAATTAATAAATTTGAAATACTTAGCAGTAACGTCAAGAATATGCCGAAAGAAACGACAAGCTTATTTTCCAATATCAAAGTGTTCGTTCAAATGCTGGAACTCAAGGAAACTCTAGATTCATTTCCCTGGAATATGTCGCCCCAACCTCCGTATCCATCAGATATTGCTCCTTCAGATTAGCTATTGCTTTGATCCATTCTCAGCGACCTTTCTGTAGGGCAGTTTTATTTAAATCTACCAGACGTAAAATCTTAAAAACTATCAGACTTTTTAAATAACCGAGTCATCAAGCTAGTTTTTGAAATCCTTATAAGAACTTTTCTTTCACAATATTCGTTTGTTGCCTGACAGATGAATGAATGTTGTAGTAGAAAAATGGAAAATAATTTGAACAAATCTTTTTTTTTATTTTGACAGCAAACAGATGCCTTTTATTTACTTGAAAAAGAGCAAAGTCATAAGTATACATAAAATATTTAAACGATGGGTGAAGACTTTCTGTGCTTCGTCATGTTTAATACTCATAATACACTGGTGTGCAAAAATTAAGGACGAGACGGTTTTTTCAATATAACTTTGTACAAAAGCTTTCCAAATCAACACATTTAATACCGTAAGATCCCCAATACGTAAGGACATGAGTAATGTAAGCAACACTTACTAAAAGAGAAATCAGAGGGATAAAAAGAAGCTTTATTGAAAATGCAGCATGGAGCGCAATGCGACTGAAGGCCGAAGCATCCCTGGGATGGGTGTCCAGCAAGAAACATCCGGTCTTTAATAGGAAATATGATCTCCCCTGACTTCTAGGCAGGTTTCACATCATTTGTGCATGCTGGATATGTGGTTGTTAATGAGCTGTTGAGACACTGCTGCTCGTTCCTCTTGTAGCACCAATCGCAGTTTCGGAATCGTTACTGGCGATAAGTTACGTGCTGCCACGGGTCTCCCTAGTACGTTCCGTACATGCTTGACGGGATTTAGATTCGGAGACCTTGCCGACCAATTCATGTGTTCAATATCTTCACTCTCCAACAACTCTTCGACAGTAACTGTGCGATGAGGTGGAGCGTTGTCGTCCATGAAGAGGAACTGAGGACCCATAGCCCTTGTGAAAAGACGCATGTAAGGAAGAAGAACCTCGTTACAATGGCAGTCCCAGCCCGAACCTCCTTGGGAGATATGAAGGTCGGTCCGGCTACCAAGCATTATGTCTGCTCGAACGAGAACTCCGCGACCTCCAAAACAGTCCCTTTTGATGATGTTGAAGGGGTTATTGCGTGTTCCCCGCTCTGTCCAGATGTGTATGTGTCTAGAATCGCAACTCAGACTAAATCTGCTCTCATCTGTAAAGAGTACTCGTCCCCATTCATTGTCTCTCCAATTCCGGTGTTCCCGGCACCACAGAGAACGCCTTCTCCGATGGGCAGGCGTTAGAGGTACACACCGTACAGGGCGTCGTGCAAACAGACCACCACCGTGCAGTCTTCTGGCCACGGTAAAACGCGATATCGGTCGTCCAGTCGCCTGTGTCGTGTGTCTAGCGATTTCTCCCGTTGTCTGCCGCCTGTTTCTTCTAGCCTGTAAGGCAATATACCGGTCATCTGCCGGTGTGGTTCCTCATGGACGACCACTACTAAACCCCCGGATAGCTGTTCCTGTAGTTTGAAATTGTCTCCAAAGTCGTGAAACGATGCTGTGAGCAATTCCGAACTCTGCAGCCACACTTGTCCCACTGAGGCCTTCCTCCAACTTCCCAATGATTCGACCTCGGGTAAAAGCATCCAGATGTCGTCTAACAGATTGATTATTTGCCATTTCAAACAAAAATCTTAACTTTTTTTATTTCTAGAGATCTGTTTGCCAATAAGCATAAATTTTGTTTTCGGTAATTCCCAAATGAGAGATAATTTTTAAGGTGGGTTCTTAAATCTCCAAAACCGTTGGTCTCTCCATGTATTATTTATACTTAAGTTGCTCGTAAATAATTCTGAAATCTTTACATTATGTTGTTAATTTTCAGGATTAATCTTGTTACTTAAAGGTTATTCAAGTAAAAGTAAATTTAATACGGTTTTAATCTGCGTTTATTCGGATAAGCAAGTCAAGTATTTGTATTAATTTGGATAAGCTAGTCAAGTATTTATATTTATTTGGGCAAGCTGTTCGTACTTTTTGCGAAGGTATAACCACATGCTGTACTGGTAGTTGTAATTTTTAGGAAACTGGCGGCAAAAAATTTTTACACATTCTCATATATAATTTATAGTATGAGTTATATGCAAGCTCATGAATCATTAAAGAAGATATAAACTAATTTTATATACTTATTTCAATGGCTAAATAAGCAGACAGCTTAGTCAAAGTGCTGCTGTGAGCTGAAGAAAACTAAGTCATAGAAACTTATATTAACTAGCGTTACTGACGTTTTATAGTAATCTCCTGAGGTTTTATACTAATTTCAATTAATTTCTGTGGTAAAATTTGGATGTGGCAATAAAATTGTTTTAAATTATGGGAGCTTAAAAGCAATACAATTGGAATTATCTACTTCGGAGTTTTTCTTCCAAATATATTAATACCCAGGGAATTTCCAAAAAGTAAATTTAAAATTAATAAATAGTTTTTTGAGAGTTAGATAGTTTTAATTGCAAGATGATCTCTCGATGAATAAAGAAAAACATGTAAACGAAAATAAATGCTAAGCAATGATAGAATCGATAAAATAATGTTAATTACAGCTAGATTGTACCTACTTTTCTCCCTTGCACTCGAGAATATGAACTAAATGAAGAAATTCTTCCTGCATACTTAAGAAAGGTTATGAATAATTCATGTTGTTCATTATAATTCAATGATTGAGCAAGGTAGCAAGCATAATTATAAAAGATTCAGTTTTACTAAACTTTTGCACAAGTAGTAGATGTTGAAAAAATATAGCTTAGAAAAACATTTTCTACTTCTTTTGTATCATGGCCTTTTCTATTTTGGGAAACAGATGAAATTTCAAGGCATCTATTTTTGTAATAGGTTAACAATAATTTAATATTCAGTACTTATTTATGTTATTTAATTATATTTAATTCAAGAAAGTAGCACTTTTATCAGAAATATCTAAGTAAACTACGTGGTGTAATCAGTTGTATCCATATTTTAAGTTCTTAAAGAAGGAATTATAAGAAAAACAGAAAACAGTTATTTTTTAAAGTTAAGAAACCCTTTTTGAGGATAAGTTCAGAAAACAATTTATAGCTTCCAGCTTCGTTTAACTATTACGATGGAAAATTTACAATACGAGAGTTTAAGTGTTGAATGTTTTGTACATTTTTACAGGGGAAGAAAGGAACCCCGTGTCTTTTAAATATTGCATGACATATCCAACTATGAGGAATTCTGCGCTCTTGAAGATATGAACTTTGCAACTGGATATGTCGTGTAACCTTTAAATGATGAGGACCCTCTTCTTGCCAAGTAAGAAGGTCCTTTGTACATTTCATCCAAGATAATGTAATATTTATTTATTTCGTATCCAGCAACTACTGAATTATTCTTCCTTCTCATTAGGCCTTTAAGAAAATAACTCAGAAGTTCTAATCGAAACAGTTTTTTTCCTTAATTTGGGTAGAACATAAGCAGAATCATTAAAAATAACTATTTTGATATTTCACGGTTTAGAGTTTTCTAAACCGTTTTTGAAAAATGAGAACAGAATGGAACGGTTGGGGAATCTAAACATCTACTTGTGGTATGAGAACTGCTATGAAATTTGGTGTAGTTTTCTTTGAAATGAATAGGGATATCGCTTTCGGATACATGCCAACACGGTATTTGTTTTGATGAAATAGAACTTCCTGCATTCTAGTTGAAGAATATTGAATGCCAAAAATTTCTGTCGCAGAGGAAAAAAATTAACATAATTACTGTCTGGCGTTGCAAACATCACGATATAAATAAATCATTTATTAATTATATGTAGTTGATCCTAGAAATCAGATACATTTTTTCGCAGAAACGTAGAGATCATTTCCTTATTTTCCTTTATGATCGTTCCTCAAAATTACTCTTATTCTTTGTCATAAATACGTCCAAATTTGAAATTTTACTTGCTTTTAGGAACATAAACCTAGTCTTTCAGACTATGGTTCAAGCAATATAGAAGTTTGCAAGAACATTTCCTTGTCAAAATAAAAATTCTTCTGTATAATCACTAGACAGGTTGTCTAAATTGTTCTTAAAAAGAAACATCTACATGACAATTGCTTAAAAATTTGTTAGGTCATTTAAACAAGTCTTAAGTTTACAAATCCCCAGAACTGAAAAATTTTTGACCTTCTACAGCTTCAAACCATTGCTCAGTTGTTATAATTTTAACACTGAATAAAATTACATTTACCTCAGCTTTCTGATATATTTATTTATATACCACTCTTAAATTAGTAACGAAGATCACATTTTCAGTAGCTGCTTTAAGCATTGCTAATGTACGTTTCAAAACGTCTATGTGAACAGTAAAGAATATAGACAGAAGTATCAGTTCTTAAGAAATATATTTAGGATACAGAAAACAAGTATTAATGTATTAAATAATTCTTATTTGAACATCAAACAATGGGGCAATCAGTCGTTCTAAATTAACGGTTGTGTTGCATATGTAAATTATTTTCAGTAAAATTAATATTCCGAGATGCAATTTAGTTGCGAAATAATCTATGCAAAGCTTTTATTTTAATCAAAATGAGAGTCACGTAAATAATTTGAAATAAAAATAAGAAATATAAAAAAGATCTTAACGCACTATCTCGATTTTATAAAAATATTTAAGTCCATACTTAAGAAAAACGTTTGAAACGGCACGTCCATTAACTAGGTGTTGGGAAAGTGTAAACAGTAACTTTGGTACGTAGTGGTAGTGAATTCATCTGAAGACGACCTGAATTCCAAAACGATACAAATAATGCAAATCAAGCCTGATAAATACATGTAATCTGTGAAATTATATGTATTTATCAGGGTATTAAACTATATCTTTCAAAGTTAAAAAATAAAACAGCTAAGTAATTGTAGAAAGAATTTTGCTGTTATGACATTTTTTTCGAATGACTGATTAAACTTGCTCAAGAGGGTTTTGTGTTTTCCACGATTCAAAATAAATAAGAGCCAGAATACCTTAAAGCGCATTTCACAAAGGCATCGTACTCCTTTCGCAGGTAAACTTCGGGTATATTTCTGTAATAAATTTATAAGCAAACCAACCTACTTTAATTTGATAGGTTGATACCTTTAATTCTACTTACCTTCATAAACATTATATCTGAAGTATTAAGCAGACAAATACTTTAAAACAGTGGCTGGCTCTCAACCCATGATATGTGTAACCAAGATATTTAGGTTACGCGAAAAGGTTTCATAATACTGGGAAAAAATGCATCAACACTGTAACATAAATAAATCAAAAAGCTGTGAAATAATTTGAATATTGTGAAGAAGACAAGAGCGTAATTTTTTCTTATTAAGTACTGGAACTACCAGTCTGTTCGTAAATTATTTTTCTTTTGTTAGAAATAGACGTAATTTAAATTTTTTGGGTTCAAATATCAATCTCAAGTAAAGTTATAAGGTATTTCTCCCGCCTTCTTCGCATGTCTTCGTGGTATAGGGGTCAGCACGCTCGACGCGTAACCGAGAGGTCCGTGGTTCGATTCCCGGCGAAGGTGTTGTTCATTTTTCATTCTTCTGCTTTCAAAAAAATCCTAATGACTCTACAAAGTATCATTCGTTAGTTTTGTCATCCTCATGTTCAGAAATGTGTTGACCCAGCACATACCTTAGTCTATTATTCCGCATAGATATCTTTGGAACTGCCGCACTTGGTGTACAAAGGCGCAAGTTTTTGTGTACCATTATCATGTCCGAACTAAAGATAATAAGAGGTGGACGATAATTTTCCACCACCAGGATTTCACGATTAGATACTATCTTCCTCAGTTACCTCTTAAGAGTCGGTGAGAATGTAAGGTATTTTCTTTATCTTTACCGCCTGCCTTTTTGGTACAACTGAAAAACGTGCACTGCTAGCAAATAGGGAGGTCTGGAGTTCGACTTTCGGTGAGGGTATTACACATTTTCCACGTCTTCTGCTCAAAAATAAGCCTAATTAATCTGCAACGTTATTTATTTATCTTTTGTGCTTATTATTGCAAGATGTCTAAAAGTCAATTATACTGAAGAAGACCTTTCACATTTTTCATTTACTGTCAAGAAGTAAAAGAGATGAGGATAGTTATTATCTCTCAGTTATTATGTCAGAAAAAATACTAACTTTTGTAAGCTACGTGCCAATGAAAACAAAATCTATCTGAAAGTTTTACATCGTACAGACTTTCCGGCATAAAGTGATGTCAATAATATATGTGCAGGTAAAGTCGTTAAATGTTGCGTACTTCTTTGGTCAAGTAAAATTGCTCTTGGTAAAAGCTTTAAATTGGTTAATTTAGAACGTATAAAAAATTAAACATTTTGAAGCACTACATGAAGAGATGCCAAATCATCATTCTATGTGCTCTGTTCTTTCATACAGAAGTAAAGTAGCTCTCTCGTGGTGAAGTCCCTACTTGTCGTTCAGACTTGGTCCAGACGTTTTTACTTTAATAGATATTTTTTCAATTTTACTCTAGGTTACATTTGGATAGGATAAATACTGGCTCCTTTATACATGCCGCATATTTCCTAGAGATAAACGCTCTAAATTAGGCATTTCAGAAAAACGCTAAAACTATCTTAAAGTCTTAACAAAACTGAGTCTTCAACAAACTAGAACGTCCTTGTGTAGGAAAAAGCTAACCTCCCGTATTTTAACTGTATGCTACTTTCTGTCTATGAGTAAGCTGCAGCGTCTCAGGAAATGTAAGTATTATCTATTTTAGCAATGGAAAACATTACGAATGCTGCTGTTTTGGGTAAATATATTTGACATTTGATTATTAGTTTCGTTTGGTTTATTTGATTATGGCAAAGGACGTAAAGGCTATCTGCATAAAGGGAGGGATGGCTTCATGGACGACCTTTCTCAGAGAACATGACTCACATACACGTTTTACACGTAAGGAAATCCACAACTCCCATGAAAGCTGCCGAGATTCGAACCTCAGACCAAACTACCAGTGTTCAGCTACTTTTCCGCCCACCGCTCACGGACGTCTTTTCATAAAATGATCATGTGTATTATAAGGCAGAATATCATACAGAATGAGAAAGAAAGAAAAACAGTCCATGAGTCGTAAGTCTCATGCACGAGCAGAGGTTAGTTTTCTTAAAAGCAACTTATAAGTTTAAAAATCTGCTTAACATCGCAAACTTCCATATATGATATTCCAGTCAGCACTTTGAACAAAGTTGCGAGAAACATATGTCATTGTGTGGATGTCCGTAACTATTATGGTCAATTCTAGCATCTTCTGTAAAAAGATGTTTTTGTTCAGACCTTTTAGATTAGATCTCGAGAGTTCTATTCTTTACAAGCTAAATTGAAAGAAAAATGCTTCATTATCTTTTGAGCAGAGAATAGCAGAGAATTCGATAAGCTTTAAGGTAAAACTCTTATATTTGTGTTTCCTTATAAATGTTCAACTATCTGAGAGCTTTATTTTTTTTGTAACTTTACTAAAACTAAAACCGTAGCAAGTTGAATGCAGCTCCAGATTTAAGATTGTGTCTTACCACAGTCGAATTTCTTTTCAGAGAATTATGCTTCCAAAAATAGCTGCAAGAAGCTTACTAAAAATTTGCTTCTGAGAGCAAAATTATAACTCAGGTGCTGTTTTTGGAGAAATACGTAGAGTTTTAGAGCATTTGGCAAAATTTATCATGTCTGATAGTAAAAGCAAAATATAATATTAATGTAAAATACGATTTTATCAGCCTTTTTTGAATTATTGTCAGTTTCAAATGCAAATTAATTACAACCATAAATATGTAATGATGAAATGAGTAACTTCGCATTTGAGTAAGTCGGAATATTATTTATTATATATAGATGAATATTACATAATACTTTTAATCTTTGTATATGTGTAGCATTAGTTTGGGTACGTATTATATTCTGAGTTTTGAAAGTAAGTATATGTACTTCACATTATTGAATGCAGCACCTGTATTAATACGAACATTCTGTTAGCTTAAAACTTATTGCACTCTTTTTCAGTCTATTAATATATAAGGTATTTTCTCCCCCCCCCCCTTACGCCTGCCTTCGTAGTGTAACTGGAAGCAAACTCGACGCGTATTTGAGAGGTTCAGGGTTCAAGTCACGGCGAGGACATTGCTAGTTTTTTATTTCATGCTTAAAAAAATAATAATAACTTACTGACTATAAGACTGATTTACAGCATCAACAACATTAATTCGAAACATTTTGCTAAGAGTATAGTCTAGGAAAATGGACTTTCAAGAGGTACGTAAGCGAAAACCATTGAGAGCCACTGCATTAACACTACATCATGGGTGATATAAAAGTGATGAATAGAAATAATGAACATTATACATGCATGATTTATCTTGAACTAAATGCATGCAAATTATAATTATATTAAACGTGCCTATCTGTTTAACTTTATGTACTAAGGAAGTAAAAGTTGGAATTTGCATAGAAAAAAATGAGACAGTAGAATGTCTTTGCAGAGAAATAGATCAAGATATCTGTCTTGCATTACACGAGAACGCAACAAACGTTCTGTCAAACATTCAACTGATTTAGACTGGAAACAAAGGCCTAGATACCTGGTCAGAAGTGCTACTAAATTTTGTGCGAGTAATAGGATTACAACTGGATCCCAACTGCGACACTTAACGGTATAAAAGAAATTTTGATGACTTTGATTCTCATTAGTCAAACATGTCTTATAAATGTCTAATGAAAGTAACGGAGCGTACTTTATACTATAGTAGAATAATAAGAATTTTACGACATTCTACAAATTGACAGAACACTTAAATAAACGGAATGAAAATAATAATAATATTTTCGTAATTTTTTCTGTCAGCGTTAAAAACGGCATGACATTTAATTTATAATTTTAGGTTTGTTTTCCCCAAAGAATATCATGTTACACATACTGATTTTGTAAAACAAATATTTTCCTACTGCCTAAGTACATATTTTAAGTTGATAGCAATTTCATTTCACTTCAGCCAAACAACCCAAAACAAATAAAGTAAAATCAATCCAAAAAACCAGCAAACTCTAAATGGAAATAATAATAATGAATAAACAACTGTTACATTTGTTTTCTCACTACTAGATTTTTCAATACATTCCAAGAAATGAACAAATATTTATGTAAGAACATCGAACCGTGCTTTAAGTTGATAGCAATTTCATTTCACTTCAGCCAAACAACCCAAAACAAATAAAGTAAAATCAATCCAAAAAACCAGCAAACTCTAAATGGAAATAATAATAATGAATAAACAACTGTTACATTTGTTTTCTCACTACTAGATTTTTCAATACATTCCAAGAAATGAACAAATATTTATGTAAGAACATCGAACCGTGCGTATTCTTCCTTTCCAGCTAATGATGATGGCGATGAATCTGCGGTTGTAAGGAGCTAATGTAA
>KK118091.1:419421-438173 GCA_000611955.2 Stegodyphus mimosarum | reverse complement strand
GTTCTGTGGTCTTTTATACCGCGATCTAAGTGGACCAACTGGCGATCCTTTTATGGTGAGTGGTAGTTGTTACGGTTGCTTCTCTTTTATTTATTTATCTATACGAGCTTTATTCCTGCCAAAGGCTCTGTCGAGGGAGACTCAATTTTGAGTTAGCTTGAGTGCTTAGACAGGGCCGTGGAATGCTTCGCATTTCTTTCGCTTCAACTTTTATATACTCAATAAAATTTGGTCGGCGAGTCACGAATCAGTATTTCTCTTGACTGAATGTTACAGAATAATTATTCAGTCAAAAAACAAAACTAATTTCTAATTTTAGTCCCTAATACCGTAATACATTTCTAAACGACAATAAAAACGTTTTGCTTTTATTATGTTTAAAAAATTACATATCCTCTGAATATATTCTTTGAAAAGTAATTTTTATGTTGCGATTTCATCCTTCGCTTTATCATTTCTTTTTATCAGAAAATTCCTTCTCCTGAAATTTTTAAGTGTACTGTAAACTATTGTATAATTTATTTTTAATGAAATATTATTATAAATTTTCATTTAAACTTACTCATTTTAGTACTAATTCTTAATACATGTAAAACTATATATAACTCCTTAAGACGACAATAAAAATTCAGAAGGTGGTCTTTTTCCCGCTATTTTTTTAATTCTTTATTTTAACTCAATATCTTTTAACCACATTCAGGGCTTTAAATGCTAATATACCTCTTTTGTTATAAAACTGTTCGTTACTTTGCATTTTTTGCACTTACGGAAATTTAATATTGGACACCTTTTCTTAATTATTCACAGTGGCTTATTACTTTTGAAAAATGATTTATTTATCGTCAGCTCTTTATTCCAAGTTGAATATATACTGGGTTTTAATTTATTAATATATATATGTATATAAACATAATACTGGATTTCTGCAAATAGTTAAACATAATTACCGAAACCCTAATGAATAATAATTTATCAGTTAACTTTATCATTGACAAAATCACAAAGTTACTTTTCATATTATTAAGCATTCTTCTGTATGCATATGTAAGTTTTACTCAGACCTAACTAGGAAGATTTTCTGGACAAGCATCTTCTGCATATATGTTTTGTATATATCTTCCTCATTTAATCAATAAGATAAAAGGATCATATTCTTTCAAAGCATCATTTCATCTTTTACCTTCCATGGGTTAACATTATTAAATTAATGTAAAATTTTAAAATTTCACTTCGTAAAGCTAATATACTTTTTCGCAATATTAGTAAAATTTAAAAAACTTTTTAAAATTGAGTACTGCCATTTTATTTCCGTAACGCTGTTTTATTTTTAAACTGATACTCTTTGTAAATGATCTTCAATGAAATATTTTGAACTGGTTTAAAAAAGGGAACAAAATCAAATTTATTGCATTTTCATAAATTTCAGTCTATTTACCTTCAGCTTTCTTTCATTTTATTTCCTACAGCAAATAATGTATCCTCTCGTTCATTTGTGTTCCATATTCAGTCTGTAAGGTCAATGAATGTGCCAACGAAGCTGTAATATTGGGAAACAGACAGCACTTATTTTATCATTTATTAATTTCCTTACTGACATTAAACATTTCCTTTTCAAAATTTCATTAAAATATGGTAAATTAGCTTTTAACCATAAAATGCAAATGGGTTGAAAGTAGGAGTATTTTGCAAAGTTTCAAAGATACCGTATAAGGTATTTCTCCCGCCTTCTTCGCATGCCTTCCTGGTGTAGTGGTCAGGGCGTGTTTTCGAGAGGTCCGTGGTTTGAGTTCCGGCGATGGCATTGCTCATTTTTCATCTCCCCTGCTTCGAAATAACGTAATGTCTGTACAACCTAAATATCTAAAGTTTAAATTTTAAAAATTATCTGTTACTCGCAAAGCAGTGTAAATGCCAATACTGTATTTTTACAGTTTTAGTACTCTGCAGAAAGACATTACCATTTTCAAGTGATATTTCTCTCCCAATGTAACTTTAAAGAATTTCATTGTATGTTTATGCTGTAGTCACTTTCTTTTACAAACGTTTACATGTTTATATCCATTTCTGTACAATTTATATTCTTTATTAAAAGTGGTCGTGGGTGTTTAAAATTAAGTGACGAAAAATACAGGCTTAAAAAAAGTAGAAGCCAGTTATTTAGTGTTTAAAGCACGTTATTAATATTTTACTATGGTTGCATAACGACCTACAGTTTTGATTTTAAAATTATTCTTTACTTAATAATGTACTATAAACCATAAGTTGCGAAAACGAGTTATTACGTTTTGTACTATTTTGTTTACAATTCCTTAGAGAGACTAGGAATCATTATTTTTCAGTATAATTTTATGAAAAATTCTTAGTGTCTTAATATAAAAATCGTTCCGTGCCTTTTTTAGAGACAATCTGATGCAAATCTTGTTTTTAGTAGATTATACTTCTCATTCTCTACTATTGTGTACCTTTGCATACATATCTGAACAAAATAAACAAAGCTATTGATATGGAAGGGAAATGAGATTTTCCTCAAATACTCTTATAATGTAAACATTTTTTTAAAAATCATCTTCAGTGCCCAATTTAATTTTACTTAGTTTTAAAGCTAACCCTCTTCTTTTCCTGGATCTATTTTCTTGAACTATTTCTGTTTTTCTGAATTATTCCGAATTTTATAACTACCTCTTTTAGAATCCTTCTGCGTGCTTAGCATTTTGGCACGACTTTCCGGGTCTACTAAAATAAGAATAATTTTCGCTTCGATATTTTTTACATATAGATTCGCTGTAATGTGGAAATAGAAGATTAAGTGAAACAGAATTACGATAAAACTATTACTAGTTGGCATTTCCTTTAGAATCCTTTTATGAGTAATTATGTTTTCTTTGAACTGAAGTTATTTAATGAGATTCAGGAACTGTTATTTAGTTAAGCTATCTGCAGATAAATTAAGTAGATTTAAATGCGCCTTTTATTAATACAACTATCTAAGTATGTAGGTTATGTTGAACATCACAAAAAATATGGGTTTGCAGCTCAAATATACACAGCGACCGTTTTTTCCTCAGCATCAGTCGAGGATACATAACATCTCCCACCAATGTACTAAACATCCTAGCTGATCTTCCCCCACTCCATCTCGTAGTACAAGGGGAAAACGCTATAGCGCGCCCACTTGGAGTGTATACGTATTACGTCTCTACGGAACAGAGAATTTATTAGCTAATGTAAGTACAGTAACCAAACAGTATCTTGACATCCAGAAGAATTCGACCTTGATACAAAACAAACTCCATTAACTCTCGAGTCACATGCAAAGAATTAAATTATTGATGGATCAAAGGGGGACGAAATACAAGCTGTGGATTCTGTGTGATTAGAAGCACTAGCAGTGTCCGTATCTGCGTACGAAGACTAAATTTTAAGAATACAGTGTTTCAGGCTGAACTTGTAGAACTTAGAGCAGCAGTTCATTACAGCATTCTAGTCGGTCACGTATTAATCACATATTCTAACTCAGCGTCAACTCTTTACTGGGCTGGAAAAGGAGGAACGCCATAGGATAGGATAACAGAGAGTGATATGCTTCTTGCCGGCAAATATGAGACCAAAGATCCAGATGGTCCGTGCACACAACTGGAGTTCATGGCAATGAAACAGCAGACGAAATAGCCAGATTGGTAGCCACGGACGAATCTGAGCGGGCTCTGTTCATTCCAAACCAAAATTTCACTTAAAGTCGATCACTAGGGCCCCTTTTATTGGAACAGTGGCAAAGTTCCTGGGATAACGACGACGCTAGCAGAAAAGTATATAATTGCCTTCTCAAGAGCAAAGATAAATTACGTAATGGTTCTTCTGAGCTGACACAATTCCTGAAGGAAATTGCTCCATGCATTAGCTGCTTATTTCTTTTCGACTGTACGCAGTGCAAATGAGTAAGGGTTGGAGACCCTACCCTTCGCTTTTAATTACCCAGAAACAAGCGCTTATTACCTCCGCATTCCATGAGGTAACGAGCATGCATGAGCAAATAACATTTGCCGCAACACACATGCGCTTAGACTTATCCAGGAATGGACTGAAATGGCTCTTGGAATCTCCAGTCGACTAAATAATGGGACAGCACTATACCACAGCCAAGAACAGTAGCAATTCAGAACCGTCGACGTGAGTGGACAAACCACTACTTTGTCAGAGAAACGAAAAGAAGGAAATAACATTACACTAGAAAGCTAGAAAACTATGTAATATGCACATTTTTCAAGACGGTGGTATATCAGGATACTAGACAACTTTTCAAGTTATGTTTGAATTAGTATTTCCAACGTAAATTTTGCATACCAGTACTAATATGTGCATAATAGATTTGTAATGTGCATTAGTATTGGAATGAAATAGTGGAACATAGTGTTGTACTAATATTATAATTGTATCGTGTCATTATACGTATGTACTTGTTTTGGCGTACTGTAGTAGTCTATTGCCATGATTCTATTTTCAAATGAGTATATGAGTTTGTTTGTAACAGTACTGTATTTTGAGAACTCCGAAAAAGACAGCTCTTTTTTGAAACCAAAAAAACCGCACATACATTGCCCCTTCAGCTTAACAGTTGTACAAGCAAAACAAAATACTTTTAGCTGCATGTCTGACTTCACTCCTCACTCTACACTTTCACTGCTCTTTGCTATAAAGACAGCTCCCAGCAGACATGTCTCCGGACTTGTGAATTAAATTAAAATATCTGCACTGCTTGAACAGGCTGATAAGCACCATCCCCAAGTGGACCAACTGCTCTTTCGATGGAGTAAAATAAATGTTTTCCGCATTTGCAACTTAAATAGAAGTCAGGTTCCCTTATGAAGTCATCCGCGAAGGCGTCCCTGACCTTTGGCAGATAACCTTCTTGTTCTTTGCCATATCCAATTCATGTGAAATGAAAATACAATAAAAGAAAAACGCCACTTTTTTTCTTCCGCATGCGAATTGACTGATTTAAATATACGTATTTAAGGACCTTTACTGAAAATGATAAGATTAAATTAAAACTTAATGATGAACTTAAATATCGCCATGCTTACACAATTTGGAGATAAAACTTTCTACATTAAAATTATGTTGTTGAACTCTATAATAATCTTTTATATTTGTTAAAGTTGTTCCTTCGTTGGCGCACATATAAATGAATTAACATGCAACGAGTTTAAAAATATTTAAAAGAAACCATGATCTAAATGTTTAGACCAATTTCATATAATATATATAAAGTAACCGCATTCTGAAGAAAGTTTTAAACAATTTGCTTACTAAAAGGCTCCTTTAAAGCAATTCCGATCTAATCAGTTAGGGACAATTTCAGGACTACCCAGATGCTCTAAAAACTAGTTTGCTAATTATATAGGCTCCTAAACTTACACGTACTATCAAATTTGTGGACATATTTTAAACTAATGAAGTTATTTAGGAACGCGCACGGTAGTTATGTAAGGTATGAAATGCATATAATAATGCGCTTAACAATAGAGTAATTCTTCCAAAACTATTAATTTTGGTTTAAATTTTAATCGGTCTTTGACCTTAGCGTAAATATGTCATAAAAAGGATCATAGGTTTGCCAATGTAATAAAATTATCCCTGTCATCGTTATCTTCATTTGTTTTATTTACTTCTAAATGTATTTCCCTCAGCTTGGAAGACTTAAACTTCTCTTGATATGAATCCAATGCTAAAATTTATTTCCTTCCCTGAACACATAAAGTAAATATCTCATTCTTTTTTTCCTAACATTTACTTTCGCGTTCCTCTCTTAACTTTCCATTCTTTCATTCTCCAATTGCTTTTATTTTCACTCATTCGCAATAAACGTTCTTTTTTTAAGATGGGAATTTTTTCCTGGTTCTCCAAATTTCTTTGCATCTTTACCTTTCCGATGTTTAATATTCGGAAAATTTGCCTTCGGTAAACAACATGTTTGGTGGACTTATTCTCCTTTAAAGCAAAGTCTGAAATATTCTTGAGCAAAGTTTGCATTGTATCCAGAATTCAAAATATTTTATTAGATAATTAAGATTGTAATTTTATTTTCTTTATACTTCAAATTATATAAAAATATTCTCTATAAGAGAATTTTCTTTAAATGTTTTACATAACTAATATTTGCAGTTTACTGATAAATATGGGGGGAATTAATATGGGAAGAAAGTCTTTTGAAATAAAGAGTGACATGGAAAAGCTCATATAAAGTATAAATTATAAAATTAACGATGTACTCTAGATTACTAAAGAGAGATTTATCGATAATTTTAATCGCATTTAAATAATGAATTAGTACCTTACTCCGAAATATGTGTTTTTACTGCTAAATGTTCACAGATTACACCCATTCAACGTAGCATTACTCTTTCTTCTGCCAGGTTTTGAATGAAAAGGACTTCTGTGTTCCACTGAGAAAGTAAATCATATTTATAAAAAATATTATCTAGCGAAGAAAGGTCATGAAGTCTGGAATTCAGACGAGAAGAAATTGTCACTGCATTCAAGGAATTTCACCAAATCTTTGTATGGATTGAAGATAGGTTTAAGCTATGCTGCGAGCATTGAAACACGTTTTAGTTCTAAGCTGAAATTTTCCATGTCAGTTTTACTTTCACCTAATAGCTTAGCTTAGTACTATCAGCTGTTAATGTGACTCAAATATCAAAGCTAGTTATTTCTCCTAAAATAACGAATAATAACAGGAAACTTGAGGAATCGTTGGCTGTGGAACGAATACAACAGTTGATATAAGGTCGTTAATAATTTACCTTTCTTACTAATAAATCAACAAAACACCTGGAAGTACTCTACTTCTCTAGGTTCAGCCTTCATTTGCATAGAGAAGGAGTTTCAATTCATGGTCAGAAAACATCGTAAGAACCATTTCCAAAAACACAACAAGCATTACCTGAGCAGTCTCCGTAGCTTCGTCCTAAATCCGGCTCTAATCTTTTGTAGCTGGAATTTGCATAAAACTTCTTTTGGTTGAATTATTCTGTTAAAAATCAAGAAAAGGAAAGCATAAAAACTTAAATTTGAACTGCTAGGAAACTGACACATGACTGCTACAGCTTTTGATCAAAATTGCCTTGTCGTCACAAGTGAAAATTATGAAGATGTTGTGCCACACTAAGGGATATATCACTTTAAATTACGATGATCTCCACGACATTAGTGAAAGGTTAACTATCAGCATACAGTAATTTAATCTTCATCGTTGACAGCGACTCTTCGATAATATTAATTTTTTAGCAGACGTGCAATACTATCCTATTAATAATGGCCATCAAAACGTAATCATTCAAGATGGAAAGAGTACTTTAGATTTTTCTAGTTTGTGAAATCAACATTCACATGCCGTAAGAACTTGCGAAATACATTTGAAAATCTCATTAGTCACCAATCATCTTAACACTTCAACCATATAACAAACGATTTAAAACCACAAGCATTAACAAAAAGTCATTATACATTACATCCTCTTCATTAAAAGCTTCTATTTCTTTATTAAATTTATAGCCACCGAAATAACATTCTTTAGTGTATTAGTAAGGCAACTCCTAAATAGCTATGTAATTGTACCCGCATAATTTTACTTACTCCGACGAAGTTTCGTTTTCACAAGTAACCAAAAGCTTAACTAAGCTTCAACAACACACACAAAAACTAAAATTTAACTTCAGGGTTTATTAAGTTATTGCTTGGAATAATAAAATTTTAATGAGCAAGATTCACCTCTGCTTGTTGATTTCAGCAACTTAAATATTTAAATCGGTAAATCAGCAGTCTAGCTAACCCCTAATATTTTAGCTCCAGCAAACGGGATTCTAACCCTAATCTTTTACTGATGTAAAATCTATAGGTTGACTAAAGTGGCAACCCTTCTTCTCTCCTAAACTTTGCAGGTTTATTCCTCAATCATCTGGCGCCTTCGGTGCTAGAACTCTACTGACAACAAAGGCGAATTCCATAGACAATATTTTAAATCTTTTTTTATTAGACAACAAAATAACTTTAATTTCTTCATAAGCGCTTAAGTGCTGTGTTACCGAAAAGCATGTAGGCTAAGTAAAACCGAAAAAGCATTTAAAGTAAATAACTCTCTGAAACACAGAAATGAACTGTCATATAAATGTGCGCACTATCAACTTTAATAATAAATAATTCAATTCTAATCTTAATCGAAAACAAGATGTGGTCTCTTGTTTCATTTTTTTACGACAGAAACACTATTATCTCCTAAATGATAAACGGCTGGTAGAGATAACCACGAAATCTCTTGCTATAGACCATAGTTAGAAGGCTGCATCAAACTTAAAATACTAGTTTAGTGCCAACACGATTATTCGCGAAATTGAAAGCTTAACATAAAAGTTAGTGAGTTCAGTAAAAGATTTTATTTCTAGTAAAGGCTGCATGAGTTTAACCAAGTGTGACATTACTTTCATTATAAGCCTTGTACTCGTACTCACATACTGATTTTAAAAACGTGACAGTACGAAAACCAAGCATATTAACGTACTCGCATAGTAGATTTAATTATTCAAACGCATAGGAAACACTAATTTATTGAAACATTGCTATATTTCATTTTTGTAATTTACGGATAAGCCTAATTTATTTACTAATAATACCTTTATGTGATACAAAGTATCCCATTGACCTGTTTTAAGATTTTCCTATAATATATCTTAGTTAATGCTACGGCTTCAACTCCTCAGCAACAGATGATAACGTTTGGTCCAAATAACAATTTCAAAATATTTCTCATAAAATTGCACCGAAACGGGTCGATACAGATATGGTTTTTAGATTCTTCTTTCTTCAGAAGTCGATATATCGGCTAGAGCTAAGGGTCTTGGATTTATAGTACGAAAAACGTCATTTTATGGAAAGAAACATTACTCAGCTAATGGATTATGAACTATTTTTCAGAATCTACAATTCATACAATCTTTGCCTTGTAAGTGTGTAATGTTGTTTGACTATTTTACGTAGTTTCTTCTAAAACATCATCTTGAAAGTAATAAACTTTCTCACGCAAATGTTTTATAATGCATTTAAAGGGATGTTTTTATAACTTAACATACAGTAAATTGGAACGTATAAAATTTAACCATGAAAGACATAATTTCATATACGCTAAGTAATAAATGTTAATGCTTGAGAATTCGACTGCCTTATGTTCAAAGCCTTTATATTTTAATGAGTGTTTACAATATTATTTCTTTACAACTTTGCTCCATGTTTTCCTTGATAATTTTGCCTCAACACTTGTCACATGTAAATTATTCAAAAATTATTGCACAAATTACAGAACTAAACGTGAATAAAGCAGAAACTGAAACAACCAGTGATCATGCAAATCTTTTAAAGATTTGACATAAAATATGAATAAAAATTATATTATTTAATGTACTTCTTTATTTTTGACACAAAAAAAATATTATCTTCTAATCAGAAATCATAGGACACTTAAATGAATAATAAAAAACGTTCTCCTCTTATTATGCAGTTTTACATGTGGAAAACTCATTTATTGTCATTACATGCTGTCTTACATATGAGAAACTCATTTATTGTTATTGTAAAGCTAAAGTTTTACGTCATTAAAGAACCTATCCATAAAATATTACCTAGACAAATTTTTAAATCTAAAACTTAACATGAAAGCTTAACATTTCATTTTCAAACATTATTTTAAATGTATTTGAACTAAAAGCATAAATCTGTGGTAAAATATTTAAATTAGCTTGTTAAATTTTTAAAATTAGTATTTTTTATTCAGTCATGTTTTTGATTTAGTTATACCGTTTCATTTTCTTTTTCAGAATAAAATATATGAAACTTGATAGTGAATTATCACTATGGCTTTTAACTACCACACAGAGAAGTTAGAGGGTGCAAAGAACGCTTTTATTTGACTCAAATAAAAGTTAACAGGCGGCACCATGCGTGCTTGCAAAACGCCAAGAGTTTTGGCTTGAATCAAATATAATGAATTAACTAAAACTAACAAAATTGTTATAAATTATTGTTTCTTAATTTCTATTTAACAGTTATTTACTGCTTCTTAACTCAGTTTTGTCAGTAATTGAATTTTATTAATTTGGATTTTTTTGTTCAGTTTAAAGTTTTGTTGCAAGTTATTTTTTTAAGCTGTAATTGGTTAACTTTAAATTTAAGTTTAGTAGTGTTAATCTTTTTATCCTTTAAAGCGAAGTTTGGTTAAATTTTAATTTTATTTAAGAACTTAAATTTACTTCTGGGTGTTTTTTGTACTGTTCTGTTTGAGGCTGTTTAGGTTTGACCCTTAATGTTATTTAACTTTTAAAATTTAAAGTTTTCTATTTGTTACACTAGTTTGGTGCGTAAATTTAATAAGTTTTTGTTTAACGTTTACACCTCTTTCTGGTAAAGTTTATGAATCCATATTTTCTGACTCTGGTGGTAATGTCGACTAAGGAGTTGAAGAAACGTAGTTTTTAGAAAGGATTACTCATCCGAATAGCTGTGTAATTACATTATTTCAACTGTAAAATTTTTTTGTATTTTATTGAATTGAATTTCTCAAGAACTAGATGTTGCTATTCAGTACTTATAAATCGTTTAATTATGATGAAATTATATATTATAATTTAATTCAGTGCTTGGAGTTTCCGACAAATTGTTATAAAGGAAAAACATTCGTTTTCTCACAAAAGTAAGTTAGTCTAGTCGCTGCCTAGTTAGAGTAACGCGCAAGTTAGCTTTGACCTAAGGTCGGCGTAACAAGCCTAATGGCGAGAATAACACAACGTTGCACAATACTACTAGCAAGAGAATCAATTTAGCAACGTGGCCTTCCGCAGGCAAAATACTCTCTGATTTTACCCTTTAAAACCTTCCTTTAAATTCTCTGTTCTTTCTAACTCTTTAAATATCACACAAGCTAGAAATTTACATTCTGGCAAGAAAATGGAAATGAGGAGAATAGGAAAGCTGATTAACATGAAATAACTGATTAAAGAACTAAACCGATATCTCACAAAGTAGCTACTTCTAAACCATAAGAAATGAAAACATGAATGATTTTTTAGTAGTGCAAAATGTGTTGAATATTTTCTTTTATTTTCTAATAATTTAAATTGTATATATGTGTAAGGTTTATCCTAATTTTATAACAGTTATTTTAAGTTTGTGCATCTTTCCTATCCCTTCTAGTTTCATCTTACAATTTGGCTACCCCTCTCTCTAAGCTATTGCTACGCTCGGCCGTTGATTGGATTCGCCGACTTAATTGTGATTTAGGAGCCAAATACGTAGAATCTTGATAGCTTCGGCTATATCTTTTAGTAAAGCATTAGTTAAGCTTTAATTCTTATTAACTTGAGTTCAAGCCCAAGTGGAGGCTTTGCTGTACGCTTCGAGTTAGGAGCTGACTGTGTCATACTTATTTTGAGAAATAAAGGGTAATTAACCCTTCTTGAGTCTTACGTCTCTGTTCACACACTCTAGCGATTATTCTCTTATCCGTGTAAGGGGTTTCGAATATTGAACTGTGAATTAAAAGGGTGAGACCCCACATATGTAACGTGAATATGAGTCAGTTTCTCTTACAATGTCCTCCATGAAGGCACCCCCACTCTTAGGTAGCAAATTCCTTGATAATTGTAGGATTAATAATTACTGTATTTTTCTTATTTTCATAATGAATTACGAAATTGTTCATTCAAATTTAAATGAAGATTACATTTTTAGTACAGGTACACAAGGTGTTCAAAATTAATGTAACAAATTTTAAGGAGTGATAGAATGCGCCACACATTTTTCATAATGAAATGCGTTGTCGTACATCAAGCGGTAGTGGAGGACACTTTTTAATTCACTAAACTGAGATTATACCAGAATGTATCAGAAGCCAGCCATTTTGAACAGCTTTTGGAACTGTTTCAATTTTATTAATTATATAACAATGTTTTCAAATTTTATTTAATTTGTACAACTATTTAACTGCAATTTTGACTTAATTTAAAGATGCTGGCTTTTCGAGTTTCATATTTTTATTTAAAGTAAAGCTTTTCTTTTATATTTTGTGTCAATTTTCTTTGAGCTGCAAAAGCTTCCATCTGCGGAGAAACGGAAAGCACCATTTAGCATCTTGCCACTTAATGCTTCTAGTATTTTGGCACCATGAATTCTATTAAGTGAAGTATTTATTTTGGTGAGTTCTTTCATTCAACTGTTCTTCTTTGCTAAGCATGAATCAAGTCCAATAGAGTGAATTACCGCTGCTCTGAAAAGAACTAAAACGTCTTACGAAGGTTTTAAAACAAACCTTTTTATTAAGTCAGAACTGGAACATAAGTGCACGACTCGTGCTTACATATCGGCCAACCACTTGTGGCGCTGTAACTTTAAGTAACACTAAATTCAAATTTAAAACTAATTCTGGTAACCAAGAGCTGCACAAATGATTTAACGCAAAGCTGGCTCAAACTTCTCACCGGAGTAATGACTTCAATTTCGAAAATTATAATGCAAAGCCGAAGACCACAATCTTATCTGAGTTAGCTAACCTAGCAACGTGGCCTCGAGGGGCAGAAATGCGCTTTGTCTTAGAGTCCAATAACCTCAGCTTAAATAGTCAATCTAATTTGCATTCTGATTAAGAAACGGGAGGGAAAAGTCATAGTAAAGCTCTAAAACATAAAACAACCAGTAATGAAAAACGTATTAACCTTGCAACTCCTTAAAATCTTATACACTAATTTTGCAACACTTCATTAAAACTATTTTTTAACTAAAACGCCGAACATCTTATCCCCTTTGTCCTTTGTGTATTAAAAAACTCTTCCATAAGAAAATGCGGTCATTCTGTTCCACACATAAACATTTCCAACTGCCTATATCTTAATAATGTTTAATTTACAACATGGTGATCTTTTCTCTATCTTAACTCTCTCTCTCTCATTCAGAAACCCCGAAAACAGTGCAATAAACTTAGATAAAATCAATCAACTTTTCTTGTTCATTTTTGGATTGCTGCCATTCTTTAGGTCATTATTTCACCACAAATCTTACAACAGGACAGCAAAATACAATAATGCAAAAATACACTAATAATATACAAGAAAGGCTTAGATTAATTAATTACTCTGCTTCGTGCCTGCCAATCATTATTTCATCTGGAGATGTCAAAGTGAGTTTGAGGGAAACTTTCGTTTATGCATTACTAATAATAAATGTTCGATGCATTTTTAGATTAAGAAATTAACTTTGCGCATCTAAATGAATCGAAAATAACTCAAAATCTTTATTAAATGTGAATAAATGTTCCAAAGCTTTGACAGAAAATATTAGGTTAGCTTATTTCGAGATTTGAGAGTTTTAAAGATTTTAGAGATAATGCAAGTTTGTTAAAGCAAGTACAAAACTCTAATTGACACGATCCAATCAAATGCTTCTCTTAATTTTAATCAGTTTATTAAATGCAAAGTTTGCAGTTTATTATTAAGTATATGTTTTCTGTAATATTTAAGCACGTAAGGGGAATTTATATTTAGAATATTGAAATAAATTTTGAAAAGTTACCTTTCATCCATTCTATCGCATATCTATTCCTTCTCAATGTATCTAACGCGTTCAGTTCCTACCTAAAATCTTATAAGCAACAACTCATAATGATTTCGCTTTTGATTTTAAACAAAAGCTTTTGACTGTGTAGCACTAATTTGCTTTGCTTCATTTGCAGTTACATTTTACTTAACGTTAATGGAAAGGAATAGCGAAACCAAGACAAAATAATATAATAAAATGGAAGATTTTTTTAGCTAATATAGAAATTTATAATAAATCTCCCCTGTGCCTTCCATTTCTTCCTTTACCCTTTACCGGAATGCAAATTAGACTGAGTTTAAGCAAAGAGCAAATGTCTTAGAAGGCGTCTTGAGGTAAAAAACTGTTGATTTCTTAAGATGTCTACTAGTATGCCGATCTTGGTTTTTGTGCGGGATTTTAAAAAGGTTAACGAAAACAAAAACGGCTACATGTTACGGTAGCTAGAGCCGGGTTAGTTAGTAATCGAAAAATATCTTCTGTTTTTCACTATTTAAATACTAAATTTTGACTCCTCTAGATGTTGTGGCTATTTTCGTTAGATTTTAGTTATGTCAAAAACTAAAATATAACAAAACCTTTAGACAATTTAGTAAAGTTTTTACTTCTAGCATTCTAGTAAGTGAGAAAATGGGGGTTCATCTGGAACTCAGGAAACTTAAGCAGACGTACTTTTTAATTACTAATCATATTTAACTGTTCAAACTGAACACACGCTTATAAAGCAAAAGGAAACGTTCTAATCAGAGACCTAATTCAAATTATGCTTAGTTGATTTTACAAAACTGTGACTGGCTGTGACAAAACTGTGACGAGCTATAAAATCTCTTTAACATGCAACTTTCCTTCTAAAAGAAATTTTGTTACTTTTTGCACCGGATTACATCATTCCTTTAAGCCTCTTTATATGAAGTGTCTCTCCTCTTCTTTTCATTTCCTAGACCATCAACTTTTTTTTCCTTGTAACGTTCCCTCCTTTTGTTTTCTCTTTCAATTCGACAAAATTCTTTTCTGAAAGTTGCCGCAGGGTACTCCTTAGAAAGCGTATTGCATCTCAGAACTTATTAATTTTTATACCGATATTCCAATGTAAAATCTTTCTTTCTAGCTGTTCTCTTTTAAATGAAGACGTTGTGACAGAAATAAATATCCTTATTTCAGTTAACATAACTAGACTAAGAATACTGTACTGGATTGTCTATCAACTTAAATATTTTATTTCTTCTTACAAAATAAGTAGTATTTTATCGTATTCAGATAAGCATAGATATTATTAAAATGCATTTTATGATGCTTTTATGAATTTTGTCTTTTAATTATTAATTAGAAAGTCTGAGTTAAACATTTTCTTAATCTAGTCAATTTACCTTAATTTTTGGGGAGCATAATCGTTTCCTTTATTGCAATAAAAAACTTAATCAAAAACAAATCATTAACTTAATTGAAAAACTTTTAATTAAGAGGAACGCATAGCAACAAATGAAAACTCGCTGTTAACTGTCGCATAGTCGCCTGATATGAATCACAAGACATATGATTAGAAGTAGCAAAAATTCAAAATATTCGATAATAAATCAAAGTATTTTTAGCAAATTAATATGCTTGTACAATGTTCTGCCTAAACTAAAAAATGAAATACATATATGCATTAATTAAATACATATATACTGATCAGATCTGAAGAGATAAATAAATAGATATTTAGGGAGACATAAAAAGTAAACCTGGTTTCTTTGAAAGAATATTCATGTTTTGATAGCAAACTGACTGAAACTCTAGGAGTACCCAAAGGTATATATACATATTTCCATTAAAAAACAGGAAATTTATTCCTGGTTTAAACTCTTACCAAATGTTGTTTTGTTTCAATTGTTTTCATTAGCAGCTTGCAGTGACTTTTCGAAATTTACTTTACCACGGTAAATAACAGCAAATACAAACACAATGAATGACATCATGGCCACTCTTTCTAAAATTTTTGTCTAAGACTCTTGTCAAGGTAATATACATTGTTGACGCCTTATTAAGATCCTACTGTTACTATAAATCAGTTGCGTTTCTCTGAAATAATTTTTTCCCATATATATCAATAACAGTTCTCATTTAGGACAAAACTCTGCATTGCTTTAATTAAGTAACGTACCTTTTACTCTGTGGGGTTTTACTTATTTAATTCAGTGTTCAATCCTATAATCTCACAAACAATAATAAGCGAATAATCGCTTAAGTGTGTCAATAGAGATGTAAGATTTACAAAGGGTTAACTGCCCATTATTTCTCACAATAAATATGATACAATCAACTTCTAACTGAGTGTACAGCAACGCCCACTTGGGCTTGAACTTAAATGAATATGAAATTAAACTTAACTAAGCTTAACTAAAGCTAACTGAAAGATATAACCGAAGCTATCAAGATTCTAAGTAGTTGGCCCCTAAATCTTAATTAAGTCGGCGAAGCCAAAGAAGGGCTTAAAGTATGACCGAGCGTAGCAATAGCTTAGGGAGACGTAGCCAAAAGTTAAACGCGCGCTAGTCAGGAACTCAGGCTCTGTCTAATGAAGTCGGTGAAACGTCGACTTAAATACTACGCTTTACTCAATTACATTAACCGCTGAATAATCTGAAATTACATTCTGGTAGGAAACTGTAGGCTGAAATTAGAAAGAATAGGAAAGATGCATAAACTTAAAATAACTGTTAATAAAAATTGTAAGGTTTATATTTATATTAAATATAAACCTTACAACTCGAATGCCGGTTTAGAAAGCTATGTTCAATGCATTTGTTGCACGAAATTCAGCACAAAAGTTAAGAATATATCATATACTTAAAACTCGAGAAGCTTGCCCCACATTTGCTCATAGTCATTCACAGGCATATCTCTGATACGAGGCAGCCCTATACTTTAGGAATACCTCTAAATGCTCCCTTTTATATACGAAATTAAGTTTAACTTTCTTAAGTACTGGAAGACTAAAGATTCTCTTTTTATTTCACGCTTTTTCGAATATTTGCGTTGTTTTATATTGTTTAGCGTAGTTGTAATATTGTTTTAATTCAGCTCATCATAATAATATCGTTACCCATATTAGTAACTTTTCTGCTTATTCACTGATGTTGCTGGAAAAGTTAAAATACAAGTAACAAGTTGATTGCATTGATTAATCTTACGCATTTTCTTTTGCATTATATTTTTAAGGCATTTTCGTTCTTAATTTTACTGTGACCAGTTAAATTCTTCGATGATTCATAACACTCTACATCTATTAAGCATATTATAGTTGGTTTTAGAACAGTAATTGTTTTACAGAATAATATATTACCTGAGTATTCTGTTTTAATTCATTAACTGCTAAAGTTCTTTGCAAAATAATAAGTCCTTTCCCATTTTGTTGCTTTGTTTTGCATCATATTTAGGCTTTTCTTTAAGCGCAATTCGAAATATTTCGTAATGTCACATACTTCTGTTACTGAGTCATTTCAAAACTTATGTATTTTTTAGACTGGTGTCTAGCGAGCTGATTCTTAACTGTATTTTCAAGCATAAAAATTCCAGATCAAACAGCCAAACATTAATATAAAATACAATATTCAGCTAGCATGTTTCCATTCTAGAATTCTTGTTTATCCTTTTTAAAAGTTTGTCTAGTTGCCAAAAATAATTCTAAACATGAAGGATCGATTTCCAAAGATATTGTTTCCTTATCAACATAATTAACAGTTTTTAGCTAAATGAAAGCTTGTTCAGCTTGTTTTGACCAATTAGTTATATATATTTCAAAGACGTAAGTTTTTAACTTAGAAGTCAAACATTAATTTAGAAGTCAAACAACAAAAGTCAGCGTTATATTTCCAAATTTTCACAGGACTAGTTTCGATGGTTTTACTGAACCACCATCCTCAGCTTCAAAAGCGCAAAAATGTTTTGCAACATAAGTTTTTGCTATACAGTCTATAATTATGAATACCCAAAATATAGCTACCTACTCAAAATTCAGATCTAAAAAATCAAATTATAATCTCTATGTCAAACTTCATAAACACAGAAGACTTCATTTTATGACCATCCGTAACCCGATTAAATGTATTGGCAGGAATAATTCAAAATGAAATAAAGTAAGAATTCCTATACAGTTCTTCCTTAATCTGCACAATTCGTTTGACTAAAAAAAGAACAGAATAGTTTGCTTGAACTTTGTTGTCTACTGAAACAGAGAACATTGTTGCAAACTTATGTAATTATCTGCGGATAACTGTCTCTATTTATTTGCATTTTACCGATTTTGGACTGTTATGTATTCGTTTTTATTTATTTATTACGGGTTTTGTTTCTTATGTCACTTAATTCTGTGGGAAATTTCTCGTTATTAAGAAAACTTATTAAATGGTAAATGCAGTTTGTTTGGTACATAATTAACTTATTTTTCGAATATCCATTTGATAATTCAATCAGCTCTAGTTTAAAAAATTATTTCAGGGAATGGGAAAACGAAGCAAACGTTATTATTGTTAAACGAGGCAGTTTGGGATAATTCTTAGAAATGTGTTCTTGTACAGTCCAAAACCTGAAAGAAGGTCCAAGAAATTAAATAATCCCAAACTTTTCAAAACTGCTTAGTTCGTTCGATACTTGATTGTAGCGAAGCATAAAAGGGGTGTCTGTTATAGAATAGATGCCTTTAGGAAATGTTATATAAGGGCTTACATTGTTATACAATGGTATGAAAGGGCTTAATGTTATATAAGGCTTACATTCATGGGTGTTCATTACACGTGAGAAAATCCAATGCAGCCATTTCGCTAGAAACCATACACGGGACGAATTAACAGAACTCAGCTTTCTTATCCACTCGGCTGTTGGTCCGACATTTCAGAATATTTCATTGAGACATTTTAACGCTTATTGCACTGTAAACAAAGAATGAGTAGCAGGCAAAGCTCACTGCAAATGTTCTTTGACTGCAAGGCGAGAAGCAACTGCCAAATGTATTCGCATATTGCCAGTGGCACTTTGGAGGCACCTTCAGTCAGCAATTTCAAGGAATAAACTTAAAGGATTAACAAGATTGATTATGGCGACGGATTACTGCTCGCAAGACGTTTTCAACTTTCAGCAGG
>KK118091.1:389346-419284 GCA_000611955.2 Stegodyphus mimosarum | reverse complement strand
GAATAAGACCTTTAGAGACCCTAAGCCCTTAAAAGATTTTGGTGCCCTCACATAATTCAGTTACAGTATAATACCTGTTTTTTTTTAATTTCGTCTCTCTTCATTTACCTGCACCATACATTCCAGAGTAAAACAAGTAAAGAGAACTTTTTGCCGTACTCCATTTCATAGAGCCTTTTTGTGGTTCTCCCTATCCTTGATACACTTATAAGGTAGTTAGCCTTCTTGGCGTACTTTCTTAGAATATCCCATCTTCTTAGCATGTCTTCGTGGTGTAGTGGTCAGCACGCTCGGCGCGTATTCGAGAGGTCCGTGGTTCGAGTCTAGGAGAGGGCATTGCGTATTTCTTCCATTTCCTTGTTTCCAAAAATGCCTAATGACTCTGCACTGGCGCTCGAACTAAAAAGGTGGTGAATGATGGTTCTTCACCACAAGGATTTGGCGATTGGGTTACCTAATCCCCAGCCGTCCTTTAAAAGGGGGAGTACATATGGTATTTCTCCCTCTTTCTTAGCATGTCTTCGTGGTGTACTGGTCAGCACACTCGGTGCGTATTCGGGAGGTCCGTGGTTCGAGTCTCGGCGAGGGCATTGCTCATTTTTCATGTCTCCTGTTTCGAAATAACCTAATGACTCTACACTTTAAGCACACGTTTATTTTTCTTAATGGTTAAATCCAGCTCTGACTTTTAGTTAACAGCAGTTGCTTAGTAATACGTGTCTTAGAGTAAAATTTCATCTTTGAAATCGTTGCAGTGATTTTTTGAATGGCTATATAGCTCCAATAAAATTATAAATAACCGTACAATAGAAGCAAAAGCATAGGTAATGTACGTGAGGAAACCTGTACATGAAATGCATGCCCTTTTGATTTGGCAGAAATATACTGGCCGCTCTTCAGATTACATGCAAGTATCAACTAATTTATAAAACCACGGTGATCAAGATATAAACTTCTTATGACAAGAGCAAACAATTTACATCTTCTCTAAATTTAATTAAAATTTAATATATGAAAACTGCTTTCAAACAGAAAAATAAAGTTAGTTCATTAAGAATATCCAGCATCTGAAACTAAATCCAACTGTAAAAATAACCTTGAATAAATATTATACATTTGAAACTGAGAGATTCATCCATTCAACAGAAGGAAAATGACTAAAAGTACACAAAACTACCCCAAATCCTCTCACCTATCCTTTTATTAATTTACTAAGTAAGAAAATTTCGTGACTTAAAATAAGTATGCTATTACAATTTTGTTACGTAATTTCATGTATGTATATTTGTATAGTGTATGCAATATGTATATACTGATAAGTATTATATACTGTTTGAAGGTTTTCTTAATTCAAGAAAACATTTCTTAGTAATTTTGCACTGAATATGTTTTGATTTAGACCTTAAAGTTACCTTTAATTTCATAGCTGGAAAGATTAGCAAGGATAGGGATAGTTTCTTGCTAATCGTTTAAAGATAATGTAAGATTTCTTCAGTAATACTTAGGTGTCTAAAATATCTTGTTGTTTAACTGTTTATGCATCTATTTTTAATCTAAATTTGTGTAAAGAACAGTTTCAGAAATTAATACCTTTAAGGAAGAAAATGAAAGCGAGTCTGACCTTTTTTGGACTGAAAAGATGAAAGCATACTTTCATAAACTATCCAAAATTGAAAAACTGCTTTTAACGATTAACTTTCGCTTAAGCTGCAGGCTAAATATTCTTTTTCCTTGATTCAATTTCGGATTTTCACTGAAAATATTTTTTTAGGTTTTACCGGTTTTTTCCTTGAACTTAGAATTTCAGCAATTTAAATTCTTTGGTCAAATCTTCGGAGGCTATATTTAGAAGGATTCTCTGCTCTAGAAGCAATGGAATGTATGAAAAGATTACATAGAGGTCAAACCTTCATATAAAGAAATACTAATCAATTTAGACACTGAGCCCATATATAGCCATTGAGTCTATTGCATTTACAATTCTGTTTATTCATGCATACTGATGAAATCTCATTTTTCCGTTTTAGAAAAATACTAATTTGATATTACAATTGAAGAATTTTAATATAACCCATCAATTAACTAAGACTTAAAATTATTATTAGAAATTGTATTATAAGAGTTAAAATTATTAAAAAAGGACAATGAATATGATCTAATACTTACGATGTAGAGACATTAGGATTTTTTTGGAAGCAGAAGAATGAAAAATGAGTAAAGCCTTCGCCGGGAATCGAATCACGGACCTCTCGGTTACGCGTCGAGCATGCAGACCACTACACCACGAAGGCATGCGAAGAAGGCGGGAGAAATACCTTATATACTCCCCCCTTTTAAAGGGCGACTGGGGTTTGGGGGACCCAATCGCCAAATCGCGGTGGTGGAGAATCATCATTCACCACCTTTTTAGTTCGGGCGCCAGTTGTAGAGACATTGGGATTTTTTTGGAAGCAGAAGAATGAAAAATGAGTAAAGTCTTCGCCGGGAATCGAACCACGGACCTCTCGGTTACGCGTCGAGCATGCAGACCACTACACCACGAAGGCATGCGAAGAAGGTGGGAGAAATACCTCATAACGATAGAGGTTGATTTTTAAATTACAGTTTCAGAGATGCCTACAACAGCGGATGAAATGCCGCCAAATCTGGTGCGCGCATGTTTTGGATCACGTGAGAAGGATTTTTAAAAGAAAATAGTTCCAAAGTCTTCTGTATTGTTAATAACGCAAAACCAGCATTAGATTTTTTGAATATGGAAGATCACAAAAAGGCTACCTGCCTAAAGGAAGGGATACTTTCGTGGATGACCTTCGTAAGGGAAACTGGCCCGTATTCACCAATTATTCATAGTTAAGCATAACTAGCATTATTGATTGAGTTAATTATATTTATAATGGCTTGATTACTTTCTATGACCGCTCATTAAGCCTTTCATTGCTTTTATTGAGCTGCTATTACACCCACAGCTGTTCATTCTGATCAAATATATTGAAACCAACATACAGACTCAAAACAAACAACTTAAAATTGCTTTAATGCGGTTTTTGCAAACTGAAATTAAATATATAATTTCTGTAGCTTGCATTCTTATAATAGAATAGACAAATAAATCCATGTAGTTTTATATTATTATATTAGTAAAATTAATTTTAAATGATGTTAGCTTAATTATTCAAAGCTGTAAAGCAATAATAAATGTGATAATTAACAATTTTGATGTTGATGACGAAAAATCATAACAAGGATGTAGATGCAGTCGTGGACAGTTTAACACTTTTTATATTTTGTTGATAAAACATGCTTGATTCATTATAACTCTGCGGTTTTCATATATTATCAAACTTACATATAGTGATAAAATGAAGCAGCAAATGACAGCAATAGAGTAAAAGCGTACGAGAAATGCAGATATTCCAATATAGATGTTCCTGAAGTTAGTCTATTATACTCTGATTAAGTGATAAAGTTTTATTTTGCAAATTTGAATATTATTATTGACTAAAAGATTTTTTACGTTATGCAAATGTATGCGTTATGAGCTGTATAGTAGACTCATATGTCATTTTAGTTTGTTTATTCCATCGATGAGACTGCACAGGCTCATGAACACCTTTCTCTGTATCTCAACTGCTCTGTCAAAGAAAAGAAAGAGATTAATTCTAAGTGATGTACTTCAGAAAGATTTATTATAAGCATGTTACTAATTTTCGGCTAAAAGGAAAATTAGGAGCATTCAAAAGGGAAATTTAAAAGTACAGGGCAAATTAAGCTTAGAATTTCTCTTTATATACACTTATTTATGTACACACTTGCACCGAGTGACCAGGAATTCAAACGTGTTAAACTATCAAAAGTGGGGAAATTACAGAATGAGTATGAACAGATTCTGTGACTAAACATTAATTCTGAATGCATTCTTACAGATAAGCTGTTGAAGCGTTTAAAGAAACCTTCCCAAATAATCGCGAACCTACCAAGACAACGATTTTCTGCTATACAACCTGGTTTCGGGAATTTAGAAGCCTTCACCGTAAGAAACGTAGCGGCTAATCGCCTCTTTTAAGTTCAGACAAAATGGATGAGGTCAGGAATAAAATATTGAAGACACCAACAAAGACTGTGACTGGCTTTGAAATCAAATTTATCGCGTGGGAGTTCAGAAATGCTTTTGTATATACGTATAAAGTAGTTGGTTAAACTCATCTTACATTTCGTTTCTATGTCAAAAACGTTTAAATATGCAACCGACCTTCCAAATACACCAGCATGAACAAAAATTATGAAAGCCGTAATTACAATTACTTATTATACTTTGATAGTTAGAGTAAAGTAAATGGCCTGAAATTGTAAAAATTTACTGTGCATATAATATAATTTTTAAAATTAAATAAGTGAGCTCTACAAAAATATATTGTAGCGCAATTTTTTTTTCAAATTACAAATTTATTTCAAAAATAAACTACTATTGTTTATATGCGAACCGCATTTAAGGGACTAGAAGGCCGCAGTTTGGAGTATACGTTCTATAGCCTTTTGATCCAAATTTATAGATGTAAGGTAGACACCAACTGTTCCATGCAGGAGAAAGTGCATTTCCGATAATATTTTCCACTTTGTAAACAATTTATAAAATATTAGTAAACATTATAAAAGCTGATTTATATTATAACAATTTCACTTTTTAATAAAACCTTTAAAAAATGTATTTTCTTGCGAATTACATATAACGGAAATCTTATTGAAATTTTAAAGCTAAAAAATTCATTTTTCTTAGGAAAAATCATAAAAATGTACAATATATAGTTGTCTATTAGTTTTCTTGTAACAAAACAAATTAAATAAGATCTTAATGCCCGAATCTTATTAATCTTATTTAAGAACTAAAGAAAAGCTTCCCAAAATACTTAAACGGAAAATAACACAAAATTTTCAGCAATATTACTGAAATTTCACAGAGGTTTACGCTGCACAGTAAGCATAAAAATATCACAAAGGTAACAGCACTTAGAAGGTGCTGAAAACATGTGACAAAAAAGAATAAAATGGGGGTTGGAGATGGAAGAAAAGTGCAAAGGTTAGTTTTCCTGCAGGCGATGAGGCTATTTCAGGATATTTGAATGGAAATTGGGTTTGAATCGAGAACAAAAAAATGGACCCTCGAGAATGAATCTTTTTCAATTTATAATAACTTTGAAGATCTTTCATTAATTCTTTAAATTCTACAGCAGCCGGACACAGCAAGCCTCATATTCTTTGCAATGAAAATTTGTGCTACCAAATTCATATGCTGAAAGTGAGAACTTTTCTAATAGGTTTAACTTTTCGTGATACACAACTCTGGACAATTGATGACGAAGCTTTTTATGTAATCTCTTTTTGCCTTCGATTAATTATGAAAATATAATCTCTGTGAATAAAACTAATTTTAACATTGCAAAAAATTAAATGTTTCACCCTTATGTTCTTATTAGAAAACTTTATCAGTAATATAAAATTACCTTTTCACATTTGAGAATCTTAATGAAATAAAAAAGGCTGGTAATCTTTAATAAATTTAGTTTTTTGTAATAAATTATTCTAAAGCACTACATTCAGGGAAGCTTATGTTTATCTGAGTGCATTATTTATTTCTATTACAAATGATATTTTGAATGACTGACATAAACGTTTAATTCTAAAAATCTAGTCTCAAATGCACCAAGTTTTAAGTGTTGGGCAATACTGTCTCAGTTATTTGAGCAATCATTGAACCAATAACTTCATTCCTAAGCTCAGAATTTTGTTTAATTTTTTATTCAGGTGATTAAGTGTGATAAATTCATGCTATGCTCAATAATTTGATTCTTAAGCATGTTACTAAATTAAGTTATCATGTAAAACATGTAGTCAGTAGTAAATTAAGTTATCATGTAAAATATGTCGCCCATCCAGACTATATATTTTTTATTTTGATCTTAGGAGAAATAATTTCAAAGTAAAAATATAGTGAAAATAATGTTCCAGTTTGGGTTTAGAAAACCTGAAAATTATCACTTGGTTTTTCTTTGAGCAAAATATTCGGAATCTATTTCCATGTCAAGGAGCGAGACTATAAGATAACTATGTCTTTATGAGGTTCCACTTGGTCTCTAAAAGTTAATTAGTCCAGAACCCCTAACAGACATGAAGCAAATTATCGTTATGTCTGAATTAACCACAAGGTTTAAATAAACTTTCCAGTTAAACAGAACTTAAAACATAAACTCACTTTCTTCTGCTACCAAATTAGCCACAACTGGTGGTAATGTAACTAAAAATACGGTGAAATTCAAATTAAACGTGGAATAGTAGTAAAATACTACACAAGTTATATGCACTCTAAGCTGGATCGGTAACTTTACCGGCGTATCACATTTTAGTGTCCGCAGCGGTATAATGCAAAGCCAGATAATTACGACTTGATCAGAGATGGCAGAAATTAAACGTAGCATGTACATGCGGTCCAGAAGCACGCTCTGTGTTACCATCCGAAAACCTTGGTTTGATACTAGCTACAATCATTGACAATCTGGTGAGGAAACGGGAAGTAGAAATTAAAGTAATGGCTGAAATTATAAATAACTGGTTCATTTAAATATTAATCTCATAAGTTAATTTTACTAAAATTTACGTCATTTGATTTATATAAATTCAGTTCTAGAACCGAACTTCAAATGTATTAAAAAACTATACCTATAGATATAAAAGCTGAAATCTGTTAGTACATTCTAAAAACTCGAAGTCGCATTGAGCAAAAGCAAAACAATACTCAAGTTGATATTCACTTTACATTACTACTTAAAAACGAAAATGCAATTTCACGAATGTTTTGCATTTTCCCAATATTTTTACTCTTTTCAGATCATTTTAAGTAAATATAATAAATCCACATTCTTTCTTTTTAAATTCATCAGAACAGCTTACGAGAAACTTAACAGACGACTGCCCGTCCCCGAACCATGAGTTGTAGGATCAAGTTATCAGTGAAGAGCTTTATCTCTTCATTGATAATGCACCTCAGTGACTTTAATATTTTCGCATATTTATTATTATAAAAGTCAAAATTACGTTTTGCTGAGATTTGTGTGTAAAACATTTCCATCATTAATCTGGGGGCAGTCCATCCAGCTATGCACATGCAAAAGAGCATAAAATAGGTAAACAGAGCTTTAAATCGTTATGTTTTCTCTCAGAAGCAGGAAATCTGTGCAGCAGGATGGTTCGTAATATCTTTTATAGCTTTTCGTAACGTTAATGGGACGTTTATGTCCATATGTAAGAGACTGATATTATCTTCATGGTCCTTCTGGAAAATAAAACATGCGCACATAAGAGAACTGGATTTATTTCACAATGCACAAGTAGATTTCTTACTTCGATGAAATTTTGTTGGGAATAATAAACTTTTATGATGATAGTTAAGCTATGATTTGTTTTTGTATTTCACCAAATCCATTCATGGATGGAACATTATATTGTTCACATTAATAAAATGAAGTCTTTGTCTGACCTCAAATGTGCGGTTTATATAAACTTAAAATCGTGACATGAATTTGATATTGCCTTTCGTACCAAGAAATCACAAACGTAATTTAAATCTAAATTACATTTTACTCTTTTAAGAATATTTAAGAGTTAAAAAATTAAACTGTGCTTTTAAATAGATATGCTACTTCGTTTCTGTTTTAAATCTTCAATAAAACTTCTGGTCCACAACTTTCTTTAAACCGTCATGCAAGGATAACGTCGTAGTTGTAAAATTTATAAGTTCTATAGCTTCCTAGTATTTACTTTTTTAAGATTGTTTGCAATTTAATATTCATAAAATTTCTTTTTCGCAGACTAATGCTTAACAAATTTCTTTACACACTCTAATTGCACAGACGTTCTTTGGAAAATCATATGTTCCAATGCTCTTCAATTTTTATTTACTCTTTGATTATGTGATCACATAATCCAGATTATGGGTATTGCTATTTAATGCTATGTAGAACCTCGATTATTCAAAGTAATTAGGGTTCGAAACAGATCGAATAACATTTTTTGGATAACCCATGGAAATTTATTTTTCCGATTACAAGCTAAAATCAATAATTATAACATTCCTTGGTAAAGGTATGAACGGTAGCATTTTAATATACCTGTGTTGCAATAACTTTATATATACATTACATAAAATAATGAGTAGTCTAAATTTTTTTTGGCAGCGTTTGAGAGTTGATACCAATTACTGAAAAAAATGTTGTAACTTAAAGAAATAAAGATATTTCTGTCGGTGTTGTCAATAAATTGAATCTTCGGTTATTTCGGTAACAGTTAATAGCTTTGCAATTTAAATACTTTTTAAAGTCTTCAATAAACTTCTTTTAAACATATGATAGGACAAAATCGTAATCTTAAATATAGATATTCTCTATCTTCACGATTCACTTTGCTGTTATTTCACAAAAACATAAAGTGACTTATTTCTCGTAATATTTCATAACCAGATATTTTAAATTTCTGAATTTTCCAGCTTCAGCTGTGCTCTTATGGCTATTATCACCAAACATTTCCTCAAAGAGTGGTAGAAAATTTACTTCTAAAATTTCAAATAGTTTACTGTAGTTTTTGGAGCTAACGATTTCTTTCAGTATAACCACATTAAAGACTTTATTTTAGTACGCCCTGGATTTTAACTGAAATAATTTATTAATAAATATAAGTCATTATTAATAAATAAAGTCATTAGTATTTCTCCCACCTTCTTCGCATGCCTTCGTGGTGTAGTGGTCTGCATGCTCGAAGCGTAACGGAGAGGTCCGTGGTTCAATTCCCGGCGAAGGCGTTGCTCATTTTTCATCTCACCTGATTCCAAAATATCCTAATGACTCTACATATTGACTAATGAACATATGTTGCAACTAATGAACATATGATACAACATATGTTGTATCGTAAGAATATTAAAAAAGATAGATCATCTTCAGGGCTGAGATTCTACAGTTTATTATTCTTAAATATGGCGTGGTCAGACTACTTATTTTCATTATTGCGTATGTGTTTATTTCTAAACAATGAAAGAAAGGGAACGTGTTGATATAATATGTGGAATATGTAGAATATATAATGTATTCCACATAATATGTGAATATATTCCACATAGATGCTAACTATAACTTTTGAAAGTTATCAAACAGTGTTTCTTTAAAATAAAATTAATTTTAAATAGCAAAATACAATTTTTAAAAACCTATGTATTTGAGAATATATACATATGTACTTCAAAATTTTAAATGATATCATTTTCAAAGGCATAAAACCAATTCAAATTATAAGGAGGTTGAATAGAATTATCATGATTTTAGCAGTTTCAATTTCATTAACTTTATAAATTTAGCTATGCTTCTCTTCAGCGCAAGTCCCAAAATTTTAGTAACAAACAAATTATATAGATAAACAAATTCATTTAAATTACTGGAATTCAGATTTAGGTTTATTACCTGCAGATATTCGAATCTTCTATGAAATTTAACACTTATAGTTTAATAATGAAAATTAGATTTCCCATTACACTGGCCCTACCAGAGGCTGTAAAGCCGCTGAATAGTCGCAGTTTGACTTGATCTAAATCCCGGGCGAACAGTCTGGCTGCACTGGAGTTTTCATGGTTTCCCCTTGTTTAACGTGAATATGAACCGGTTTCGTTTAAAATACCCTCCAATTAGGCATCTCTTTCCTTAGTCAAATAACCATCGTGTACTTTGTCATAAACAACTTTCAGTAATCCGGATCTCACTGGTGCAAACTGTTTTTAGGTAAAAGAGATTAAAAAAGTATAAAACTTTTTGAATTGTTATTTCATAAATTAATATTGTCAATTCGTATTGTAAATATTAGCTAATTTTAATATTTTCCTTTAAATATTATCTAGACAATATTTAAAACATGTAAATATACAAATTCCGTTTAAGTATTAATTACATCGCATTTATGAAATATTTTGCTATTATCTGTCATCAAATAACAACAAGTAAATCTAATTTACTTGTTATTTTTATTGAATAGTCTATTTTTTCCTTTTGAATTCCTATATCTATATTCTCGCCGTTCAAAAATAAATAAATTGCATTCAACATCATGCGATTAAAATAACATTTATACTGAAAATACGATTTTTGTGGATGAAATCAATGGAAAAAGTTTCATCCATCTTACTTTCAAATGAATGTCATCTATGGCATGAACGTGCAGGACACATTTGGTGTTGTGTAACAATGAACTGTCATCTGTTTTACATTCACAAATATTTTGCACTCAAAATGATAGAAAAACGTTAAGTGACAGGATCTTAAAGTTGCAATAAAACATGATCCACATGTTGAATGACGCGGCAATTTGATAAAATAATTTCGTGAACTATCGATTTGGACATGCATTACTTTAGATGTTAAATCGATTGATTTGCGCACACAATACTTTATATGCTAAATGTCTGAAAATTAATTAAATTACGTACAGGACTTCTCACTTTTATCAACCCTAAAAATTAATCTTACGACGAGATTTTATGATTGGGCATATCGTTTTGGAGTTTATGGCAGTAACCACTGTTAGCAATGGTAAATATAAGGAAAAGAAGTAATTGCGACTAGTACTACCAACCATAAAAAGACGCCTCCGTATCTAGAGCTCAATAACAGCTTGGACAGGAAAATGAACTATTTTGATCCTACTATTACATTTCGTACAGACCAGTGCATATTATGCACTATCTTTTACCGAATAAACTAAAGGAAAACAAAATTGGCTAAAGCTTAAAAGGAAAATAGTGGCTGATAGTGAAAGATGATACTTTGGTTTAGCTGAACAAGCTGGTCGATCAAAAACTAGACGAGGGATCACATTTCTATATGAGTTACTTATGAAGCATTTAAAACAAAAGTTGAATAATATGCTGAAACATCGCTTTGGAAGATGTTTATTATTATTATTATTTTTGTTGTTGTTGTTATTTCGTTAATCAATTAGTTTTTCAGTTTGCTTTCCAATTATCTTCCTGCTTAAACCCGCTGGATTTGGGAATTTGTAAATGATAATCAGTGACCTTTCTCCTGATACTCCCAGACATGCTGAGCTGTTGAGGTAAACGATGTGTTGAGTGAGATTAAGAAAATTTCAGAGTTTAGTTGCTGGAGTTATACCTTTTTCAATTTACTTCCTTCATACGGAAATTAGTAAGAAATACAAATAAGTGAGTCCTTAGAATGTTGAATTACATTCTTGAATGCTACTTAAATCAAACTAAGTTGAAATTGCAAAGAGTGTTATCTGACTGCAAGTCGAGGAAAACTTTGTTTATTATTAATTTCCCAAACGAAGTTAAAACAAATGTTTGTTGCATGAGCTTGTACTCTAGTTTAGACTTTATCAATTTTTAGAGTTATCACTTCTTAAAATGATAATACAAGAGTAGAGAAATCAGCTCAGTGAATGTAAGCAAGCTCTTTCAGGCGTGTAAGTCATCTACTACCCTGCGAGAAGTAATTAGATATCAAGGTTTTAAGTCAAATAAAAGAGAGAGTACATTTGTACAGAAATTGTTTAAAAGCTCACTAAATAATAAACATATTTATATAGAAATTATTTTCGTTAAAGCCCCGAAGTATAACGAATTTTGCTTTAAAGTAATCTATATGGATTCTAATTAGTAAAGGTGGGAATGTAACACTGTACACTAATAACGAATAATTTACCTTCCACATTATAATGCCTCTAGTCATTCATTAAAACCCAAATGCTGAATATAAAACGTAAATTGTGAAGATTTTGCTTCCATAACTCAGATCATTTTCCGTCACCGAATTATAATTTATAAGCATATGAAATTAGTTTTTAATTTACCTTTCAATATGTTCTGTTTCTCTGGTTAGATTAAACAAATATTTTTAAAACCCAGTAACTCAAAGTTCAAACCAAGTAGAAATTCAGTACTCTTGCCGAATTTTCAGTTTGAGTTTGAAACAAGAATCCATATCACTTAAGTTTCCACTAATTTCTTAAAATAGTTTATGGTTAATTTTATGTTACACGTTATCCTAATTTTCTGTAAGTAAAACGGAGTAAAATATGTTTCTTTAAAATTGAGCTGTAAAAAGTACCTTTTCAGCTTCAACGGCCAGTGTCCATGTTTTGGTATAAGGATATAAAACATTAACTTACAAATTCTTCAGTGATAATTACAATATATACTGATAATTGCATTGGACAATAAACCCCAAAACCTTCATTCTGCATTATATTTTAAGGGATTTATAATTGAGTCCCTAAAAATGTGCTCATCTAGCTGTATTCCGATGATATAACTGAATTATATAAAAGAGCAATAAGGTTCATTATGGAGTTCAATCACGAAATGTGTGTTCATTTTTAACTAAGCTTGTTAGAGGAAACGCATAACAGGAACTCAAATCATGGCTTTAGTTTAATACATCAAGTATATAGTTAGTTTAATACATCAAGTAACTGCTGTCCTGCTGGTAAATTAAATGAAGTACTTAAACAAAAAATACTTAACTCAGCAACTACACAAAGTCTACGACAACCTCTTCTGGAAAAGCCGCTTTTGAAGCTAATCTACTCAAAGATATAACTTATTCGCAAGTAATTAAGGTACACGAAGATAATCGTAATCCTGTTCATAGATCTGTTATCTTGCTTTCTCTCATGCTGTTTACGGCAAGTTTCATTTATAGAATTACGTGTTTTTATGTTGCAGATGCAAACCTTTTGCCATAATTTGAGAGCGTGTGTTTAAATGAAATATAAAGAAAAACCTTGAAGTCTTGATAATAGCAGTTACAGTAGCAATAAGTAGTAATAATAATAATTATTTAGATAATATTTAAATAACTTGTTGTTAAGCTATGGCGCAAACAATTACATACTATATCAATGTGCGTAATAAATGCTGTTAGAAACGTCTTTTACTGATTGTTAGTAATGGTGCAGATATTTTTTAAATTTAGGACTTATATAGATATTTTTAAATTATGCGATTAAAACCATTATCAATTGCATACATTAGAAATATTATTAAAACTTGAAGTAAAACAAGGTCATATATTTCTTTTAGTCTGCTCATTTTTTAAAGCAATAGGTAACTTTAATTTGAAAACAATTTTAAATCTTACCCAACTTCGAATGGTATCATTGCTCAGAAACGGCGGATGATAAATTAAAAATATTATGTTATGTAAAAGGGTAACACTTTGCCAGCTTCTCGCGAGAGATCGCTAGTGTAGCTGAAGGCAATGGGATGAAAACAAAATGCAAAAATTAAACTATAGACATTTCTAGCATCAAAATTGTCAATTAGATATATTATGCATTGCATGAATGATATACATTGTAAATCACAACAGTTAAGAGGTGTCGTTAAAAATTTAAATAAAGATGCAATTTAATCAGATGAAAGTATATTGCTTTTAAATCTCTCAGTCAGTTAAGCAATGCAGTGCTTTAATTCAAGACATAAATCAAAACTTTTATGGAGTGACGAATGTCCTAGAACTATAACATTGCGCAGCGATGGAAAGAAAGCTTGAAAGCTCTAGATTTATCTAGGGATAAAAATAATAACTATAAAAATTAATTATAAAAAACTAAAAGGTAAATCAAATGCTTATTCGAGACAAATAATATATGGTATTCGAAATATTGTATATTAACTACAATAATGTTGCAAACGTTCTAAAATTATCTGTTAGATGGTTTATAAATTATTCTAATTCAATATGACAGCTACAGCTATAAATGGAAAGACGAATTAAAAATTTTATGCACCACCGATGGCTAATACTCTGAAATCTAGCTACTTGCCAAATAGCTTCGAAGATACACTGACCATAGTTTTTCTGCCATGGCAGAACTTCGCTAAGTAGTCGAGTCGATCGTAATAAATGTGAAAATTGGCCTAAAAAATGTATAGATTCCACTGCAGATGTCTGTAACTTTAAAAGCCATGGAAATGTAAACATAACAATTTGACAATTTTTCTATGAAATCAATTTATCTTCAAAGAGTGAATACCTCAAATTAGTATTAAATATAGGAAATATTGCAAATATTAAGGCAGGAAGCAGTATTTGGAAGTTTCCTAACATGGGACGGGTTATTTTGCGCTTCGTTTGAACTAATTTGCTAAATGACAAAATATCAGTTTTGAATGTTGCATTATAATTAATATTAACTCTTACAGTATATCACAAACGTAATTAATGTGTGTAAGACAGGGGCATAATTCTTTATATGTGTTAGTTAATTTAAATAAAATCAACGATTAGCATTACTAGCTCTTATTCTTATATTGAAACTTTTATTCATGTACTCTCTAACAATACAAAATAAATCACGAAATTTATTATACTTCTATTTTTATGCTGTTTAGTATTTTTTGAATTATAATAAATTACCGAAATAGTTTAAAATATTCCTATAAACTTAAAAAGGTTTATAGCTATGTTTGAAAAACGAAATGGAACTGTGTTTCAAAATACGTTGATAGCCTTAAAAGAGAAGCGGAAAGTATTCAGTGGTAGTCAAACGAATGTTTCGGGAATGATTCAGAGAATCTTTTATTCAATTCTCCATAGATGCGATTCGCTGCATTTTTTACTTTCAGAAGCGAAAAAGATAGGCTATTCAGCATCTGCAAACTCCATTCATCGTTTTGGAATGCATCAATTTGTGTATAAATGAAATATTTTGAAGTTAAATGTCTAAATGGAAATAAACTTAGTTTGAATTTGAAGTTATGTGAGAGGAGATTCCTTAAGATTTAAAGTTTCTGTCCTTCTTTACATTTTTTCATTTTGCATTTTCTTACATTTTTTCATACAATTATCATTCTTCCTTACTAAAAAACGAATGAATATCGTGCTTATTCAAAAGTTTTTCCTTTAATTCCTATTTAACAAACCTCATCCTTATTTCCATTTAAAGTACTTGCGAAAGGTATGTTCATATCATATCAAAACAAAAAGTTATGAGTACCTCTATAACATTACTAAAAATGGAGATCAATCCATGAAAAATCTAAATAAGATTTCACAAAATTACTAACTAGTTATTTGCTTAATAATAACAATTTTTTAAGAAATTGCCCGGAGATAAGTTACAAAGTATCTAAATATGAAAATATACCTATTAGCTGCTTGACAAAAAATAAGAAAAGATGCTTTATAAACAATGCAAATATCTAATAATTAAGAGATGAAATGAAGAGACAGTCTGAATTTAAGAACTCCAAAAATTATCAGGAAGGAAGAAAAACTTAAACAGAAAACGTTTTTTTCTTTTTCTAAATACAGAACGTTTAAATTACCTATTCATTTTTCTCTCGTTAATTCTCGATATCTAGTTTGACACTAATTAAAAATGTTGTTTCTTCAGTTATATTAAAAAAATGCTTTTTCTCTTTTCAACATAAAACAAGACTTCTTCGAGTCGTTGAATTCTCATATAAATAGCCGAAAGAAAATTTGAATTTAAATGTAGGTGTTTTAAAGTATTAATTTGAAAATTATAATTAAAAGGGTCTAATTAAGATGTCCGGTGCATAGGACATGAGATATGATGGCGTTAATACCAAATAAGAGTTGAAGAATTATTTAATTACTTTATTCCCCTTCAGTCGTAAACGTAATTTTGTTATTTAAACATATTTTTTTCGCAAGTGAAACAATTTGCTAAGAATTTATTTAAGACCTTTTGAGAACTTTATTAAAAAAAAATTTGAAAAAATTATTAAATTTATAGCAAAGGATATTTCAGTTGAGAATGAACTTGACATTTCCAAATCGCAAAGATATTTTAAATACATGAATATTTCTTGTAAATGTGTGTTTGATTTCTCAAAAAATATTTTAATTAGTAGATCTAACTGATCTGCTTAATTTTTTGAAACATTGGGTGTTACAAGAAATTTTGTGCCAACAAGAATTCTGAAACTGTGAGATTAACTAACTGAAAATAGCTGTTTTAAATAAAGGAAAATAAAAGAATATTTAAGAAAATAGTTCAATTTTTTATTTTTATTTAGCCATCAATAGCATCTTATCTGGATTTTACAGCGAGCTCTTTCTTTTTTTCTGCTTGACTCGTAAAATACTCTTTAGTAGCTTTCTCTCAACACAAAAGAGAAGCGTTATTGAAAAACCAATACTTAAAACTTCACTTTTTTAGCGTTTATGGTTAAGTACTTTATTCTACACAAGAAACTTTTTTCTCTATGAGTTCAGCATCAATCTTTTGCAAACGCTTTCAAGAGAAGTGCGTCCGTTTAAAAAATTAACGAATGGAAAAGAAGTTTTTATTTAACTTTTTAATGTATAACTTTCACGAAAATTAATTTATGGGAAAAATAGAGTTTCATGGTGCAGTTATTTAAGGAATAATCTTAGCATTCCGTACCCAATTAATTTTATTTAATTATTTAAAAGCGTTTGAATTGAAACTCATAAATAAACATTATTTGTTTTGAACGAGAAAAGTGAAATGACTATAAATATGAACATATTATATGCCAAGAGTTTACATTACTTTTTACTCATCTGTCAAAACTGCATCGTCATTCCAGGTTGTATTGCCTAAAATGCAAGAAATGTATGTTTGTTTGTTGTAACCAGTGTTTTGCAACATTTATGAAATCTTTATGCAATGAAGTAAAGAGAAGTTACATCAAATGTTGCATCAGAAGATTAGAACATACTTGAAAAAACAAACAATTAGGCAATGGGTAGAGTCATTAGATTTTTTGATACTGGACACTTGAAAAAGAGCAATGCCCTCGCCGGAACTAGAACCTGGACTCTTCGAATAGTCGCCGAGTGTGCTACCGTTACATCACGAAAGCATGCTGGAAGGAGGAAGGAAATACCTTACAAATGTTTTAAAATTAAGATGGAAATTCCTTTCTAGAAGCTGTAAGGTTATTATTTAAATAAAGTAGTTATGTATAATTTCAGCCCTTACTGTAACTTCCCCTTTCCATTTCCTCACCAAAATGTAAATGAGTTAAATAGTATTTAAACTGAAGTTTTAGGATTTTAAGATAGAGTGTGTTTATGACCTACGTACTCATGGTGCATTTAGTTCCGCTGCATTAGCTCTGACGAATTGTAATTTTTTCATTTTGTGTTTTATCGTTGCCAACACCTTGATTTTTAAGCTCTGGTTAGAATTGCTGAACTAGCTTAGAGTGTATTTAAATTGTGGGATCTTTTACGACTATTTCAAGTCTTAACTTGAATTTGATTGTTCCTTTGGTTGCATTACCACCAGCTGTGGTTGATTTTGCTAGCACAAGAAATTGTATTCGTGTTCTGAAATATGTTTAAATAAAATGGTTGTTTAAATCTTTTTGAGACGTTGCAGGTACTTTCAAATGCAAAGATAATTCGTTTCACATCTCTTAGGTGTTTGGGGCTCATTAAGAACTCCAGATAAAGTAAAACCTCATGAAGTAAATATTTTAAAGCCTGAAATTTAATTGTTCTAATACTATTAAATAGATTCAAAATTAGGCAAAAAGAACCCTTAGTTTAATATATATTTCGAAGAGAAATCTGTCGATTTTAAGGACGATCAAACACAGATACCTCTTTTTCTGGAGCAAAAAAAGAGGTATTTTTTGTACCTAAAGAGTTTTATTCAAAATCAAGTCTGTTAAAAACACTCCTTTTTTGCCCACTTTTGAATTTTATATTGGAAGGCTTCTCTTCCAGTTTAATTAAATCAATTAATAGCTTTATGTGCGAAGTAAGAAGTTTTCATGAATCGCACAGTTTTAAAAAAAAATTTATAGTTAACTATACACTATCTTATAGATGAAACACTAAACAAATGGCATACAGAAATTAAATTTTAAGTTGTTTGAACAACGCCAATTTATATAGCTTATCATTGACAAATTTTACCATTTGTTTCTGCGCATCAGAATAGTTTTGCTGAAACTTCTTTGCATGTACAATAAAATAATTGTTGAAATCATACTATATGATTTCACCTCATTTGAAAGTTGCTTTCTTAAGAAAAGACAACTATCAATCTTTAGCTGAAAACATTAAATTGAAACACTTTTAAATACTTCTTGATTCACTACAAATTTTATATAAATATTAAATATATAGGAAAATTAGGAACTATTTAGTAACGAATGTGAAAAATCCTTCCCGCTGAAATATCGAGACATTTCTTAGAATCAAAGGATTTATATTTTTCTTTATTCCTGAAGAAAGAGCAACTGAATTTTGTCTTGTATACGACACATACGGACCGGAATAAAGATAAACTTTTATGCAATTCTAAATGATAAGCTATATAACAAGCTTGAATAAGAAGTATTTTTAATTTGAAACTTATATAAATAAATCTTTGCTTTGTTTTAACTTAAACGTTCTGTGTTCTATTGTTGAAATGGTCTCATTTTAAATTTCTCTTAAAATGTACCTGTAATAAAAATATTGTTCCGTCAGTCTCAATAAAACTATCAGAACATTTTTATTGTAAGCGTACATTCCTATTAAGAGCATGTAAAAAAAAATTCTGCTTTCCTCTGTGAAATCAGACATTTTAAATATTGGAAAAATAATCTCTCAAACTGTCCTTATTGTTTGAGAAATGATTGAAATATGTACAAGATTTTTCTTAAATTTTAAAAAAGTATTTAAAAAATACGTCGTTTTATTAATATTTGTTGAACTGATTAATTTTACTTATAAACCACAAAAATGATTAAATGAGTAAAGCTGATATTTGATTTTTTAAAAACATCCGAACAATACCTTATCTAAACTGCCTTATCACGGCTATATACAAATGTTTTCTTAATGTTATTGTGTCGGTGCACACGTCCGTGCCGTTCCTCACTTGCTTAGTAACACTTCATTGTTAAGCCTTCGTTTTTGTTATTCAATTGCGTCTCCTCAATCTGAGTTTTATAGTTACGAATAGGAGCCTGTATGTTGTTAACAGCCTGTTTTGGGCCATTTAGGCTAATCAGGAGGGAGTGTCAGGTAGAGAAAAATGAACACTTCCGACACAATTATCGCCCCTTCTGATTGCCATTTCTTCTGTTTCTCTCTAACGGTATTCAGAGACAAGAGTTTCATCATGAAGCTTTTCTTAGCAGATTTGTTCAGCTGCAAATTACAGCAGTTCTACAACAGGGACACTGAACTCCTTCCTAAAATTTGGCAGGTAGCCTTTGGCAAAGGTAATAATTACATCACTGAGTGAATGAGTGAATGATTATTGATTTATGATGTAGCGTATTAATGTCTTGTTGTTGCGTATTGTATTGTTTTATAGTGCACTAGATTAGAATTAGATTAGTACTATATTTCACTAGATTAGTATTAGAACCTAATATACAGTTATCAGTATGCTAGTCTTTTATTAGTATGAGAACCTAATACTAATAAAAGACTAGTATACTGATAACTGAATCCCGATGAAGAACGGCACAGACTTATGCTCGCGCCCAATATGTATGTACAAAAACAGTTTGAAAATTTAGTCTTCGAATAAGGTTAACGTGTTAGTAAAGTATCTTACATATGAGGGTCTAAAAATCTTTGTATCAATGAAAACTAAGAAATTCCACTAAATATTTTGCAACTGCACTTGGGAAACAACTCCGCATGGATCTGTATGTATTATGTTTCTGCTCAATATTTAAAACTCAACCTGTATTACTTCTGCTTAATTTCTTACATGTCGTTAGAGGTTTCAGTTCATTTCCCATGTAATTTTACGTAAAACGTATTTTAGTTTTAAGATTTGTTAAAAAATACCCTATAACACTGTTTTCCAAACTTTCAGCATCGCAACCCACATGGCACATAGATGCTTTCAGGAAAAGATAGAAAGTGAAAAGACGCTTAATAGAAAGCAATGTAAAAAAATGACTAATAGTAAATAAAGATGTATGATTATTAACAATTATTTAATAATTGTAAATAATTTAGAAATTTTAATTTCATATAGAGAGCGGGGCAAGGGTGAGGAAACTGAAGTAGTAAAATGACATATTTTATATAATTTTCATCTCATTATTATTTCTTTTTATTTATATAAATGCATCATATCTATATACTGCTTTAAATTATAAATCATGGCAATGGGCTGAAACTAGTAGCTTCTTGAAGCAAATCAGTTTTAATGTTCATGCATATTATCTGAGTGAAATTTAATACTTAAAAAGTAGAAAAGCTAAATAAAGACTAACAAACAGAAACTGTAAGAGAAATTAATTAGGGTTTGAATCCAGGAATGCATTGAGACATGCTGCATGGAAGTTTTCACCCTTTTTTCCGAGTGAAACGGTAAATAAGAGCCAGTTTTTCTCACCAAAATGTTTCCCAGCGGCCAAGTGGTTAAGACCGTTGCATATTGGTAGTTTGACATGGTTTGTGGTCGAGCCCGGGCGAAAGGCTGGCTGCATTTTTGTTTTTTCCCATGAATGCGAGTGTGTTTTCCCCAGATAGTTCTCCATGAAATCATCCTTCCTCTATGCAGATAGCCCTAGTGTCTTTCAAATGCAGAAAGTAATCTTGTTTCATTAGTCTAATTTAACCTTTTTAACCTATCCAGGAAGTAATCTTAGCTTCATCAATCTAATTTAACCTTTTTAATCTCACTACTTCCTCTTAATTCTGCCTTATTCATGTAACCCAATCTAACCTAACCCTTATAAAAACATCCCACTAATGCATCCCTACCCGTAGACAGATACTATTTGTTTGCTTTACCGAATTATAGGTTGTGAGGATTTGTCTATTTATTTAAGACTAACAGTTAATTTTGAGTTAAGTAACTTTTCGTTGCTCCCCTTTTCACCCACGCTTTTCTTGCCAGAATGTAAAAAAGATATTGAGCTTTTATTCAGATTTGAGGGAGAGATAAGTGCTATTTAAGCGATGGTTTCGCAAGTTGATTTTAGAGCGTGTTATGCCTACTACAGGCCATGTTGTTACCATGACTAAATAGCTGTTTGATTCTGTGGCGTTGAATGCTTGCCATTAAGCTTTCTGCAAACCAGAGCCTTCCTGCACGTTACGTTTCCTGTGAGCTGTTAGGCTAATCTAACTACATTTAATTTTAGTTCAACAGTACTCGTTTAAGATAAGCCAGAAGTGTTGGCTTATGTAAGCCCAAGTGGAGCCGTCTGTGAAGATCTTTGTGCTTGAATAAAAGGGTCTTATACACCCTTGTTCTGACTTTTGTTTGTATCATAAGACTTGAAGATAATTCTTCTACAGACTTTTTAAAGTTCCTTAGTGTATTCTTCCTCAGCATACTAGACGCCATAAGGTTATAACTAAACATAACAGGAGGATTTTGTTTTCTACAGAAATGAGAGAAAATATTCTTAGAAATTTTAAAGTTTGTCTGTTATGATTAATATTAACAGAATTTAAATGAAACAAAAAAGGAAAAGTAATTAAGGGTTAATAAATTAGATCAAGAATTAATTGATAAACGATCTCATTCTTCAGAAAAATATGTTTTAATAGTAGAAAAAGAAGTCATTTGTGTTTAAATCTCATAACTGAAACCAGTTATCACAGATAATGAGATACGTTCCGATTTCCAGTTTCTGCCAACTGGTAGAAAATCAACATCATTGATATTAGTATTTTTTCAGAAGCAGTTTGTTACTTAATACTTATTTATTTAAATGCTATAGATGCTACAGAAGTTTCATCAGAAATATGTAGCTTTAAAAGGCACCTAATTTTAACAATTCTGGCTGGAAAGACTGTTGGAACGTAAGTACTCCAAATTCAGAAATTGCGTTAAATGTATTTTTAACGTTGCTAGTTACTATTACTGGGGTAAAAGTAGCTTCAGGAAAATTTAAAATAACGTAACAATTAGAGAAAAATCTTCCCTGCATTAAAACGCATTATCAAATACAGCTGTTAAATCTATATTACATAAATTAAGTATTGAAATAAATTTGAAAAGAAACATTGAGGACTTTACTTTATTATAAGCACGAAAATTTAAATTTAAAGAACGCTATTGCCATGAATTTTGCAATAATTGTATTTTTGTACTATTGGATTATTAAGTGCACTATTTATATAATTTCAGTGTCATTTGCTATTTATCAAAAATGTATTTTTACTCTATCATTTAAAAATATAAACCATTATACTTGTTACTTTTCTGATTTATGATTAATAATAAGGTAAGAATTATGATTTAAAATAGTTAACTTTGCTGAATATAAAAGTATAGAGTTATAAGATAATTTGATCGCATGCATGCGGGGGGGGGAATTTACGTCTTTGTCTCAGGTTTATGCACAAATCTGTGCGTATATATAAACACATGACAATCAAAAACCTTCCAAACCTTTCGCATCTCGCGAAAAATTACCACTCTATTCATTGCTGTATCGCAATCCACACTTTAGGTTTTGATTTGTTGGATTATGGCAAAGCATTCGAGGACTATCTGCCTAAGTGTAGGTATGCTGTCTTGGAGGACTTTCTAAGGAAACTTGGTTCGATTACACGTTACACATGGGGAAATCACGAAAGCAGCCATGCAGCCAGTCCTGTTCGCAGGGATTTGGGCCCTGCACTGAACTACCAGTCTTCAGCGACTTTTCAGAGACCGTTTGGCCTTTGGTGGGACTGCACATTTTGGAAACGCTGCCCTAGCATAGCAGAGATATATTGTGTGCTTAAAATAGTGGGGTTGTTTTTCCTTTAAAGGAATGATACAATTTATTCTTTTTTCTTCCCTGTTTCCTTGTGAGTTTTCATTTTTAAAGATCTTAACAACAGAAAGATTTTTTTTTGTAATCATTAGGAGTTCTTAAACACAGGAATAATGCAAATTTTTATAATGATCCTTTTCTCAGAAAAGAGCATTTTTAGTTTTGTTCCTTGAGCTATAAATCATTTCATGCAGTCTCCGTAAAATTATTGATTACTTATTTGAAGCTCGTTGACAGCGTTTTCCCGGCTAACACTAACTTCGAAGACACAACCATCATTCTTTTAGTCATCAAAGTAAAACAAAACGCTTACTTATTAAATCTATTGAAGAAGCATAACATTAAATTCTGAATAACTGTTAATTTAAGCATCAAAGCTTCTCGTTTAATTAACGTTTTGGTTTGTAACAAATTGCAGCTCAGTTGATTATCTGTATTTTCGTATAAGTTTACAAACGTTTCGTTGAGTTAGGTATTTGTCAAATCAATTTAAAAGCAAATTAATTATCAGTTTTTCATTTTATTTTATTGTCAATTGCAAATTTAGTTAATTTATCCTACCATTCGTTTTACCAGACAGATACACATTCTCTCCATAAAATTCAAATTAATTGTGTTTGAAATAAAAAAAACGAAAATCTTAAAAAAACAGAATATTTTGATTAAACAGTTATTCTTTGCTTGAAGGTTTAAATTCTTGCTAAACGATTAGATAGAATTTCTTGTTTAATGCAGAAATATGATTGTTCAGTTAGTTAATCACTTACGAATAATTACTTAGTAATAATTAAGGAAATAACTGCTTAAACAGCCTATTCTGTTTCGAGTTTAGTGAAGATAATGAAGATTTGCAGCCATTTCTGGATTAACTTTTAATTATTGTATTTAGTTATCAAAACAAATGAAAAGTTTCGATAATCTATATTAAGACTGAACAGCTGGTCGCGGCGTGTTTTTGAGTCGATCTTTAGCTATTAAATTATAAGATTATTTTATATTTTTCTCGCTCACCGATATAGTCACATAGCCCATAGGAAAATAAATATCGCATCCTGACAATTTCAATACTGTAGCATGTACCGTATGAAAATAAAATTTTTGTTTTGGGGAGCTCGTTCTAGTATAAATTTCATAGAAAACATTGGCCCTAAAAAGTTAAACTTCATTTTGATACTGACCTTGGCTACTCAAGGACAAGGACGCTGCTCAAAAGTAGAAACAAAAAGCAACATTTGTTTGCATTCTTAGATTTGGCGGTTCGTGCGTTATCGAAAAACTACGAGTACATTACATGAAAATACTTGATTTATGATCCTTTATTTTATTTATTTATTTATTTCATTATAAAGATCTACGTTTATGTTATAGATTTTATTGCACGTAATTTTGACGCTAGAACTAAAGTATTAATTAAAAAAAAATCCTTTCAGCAATTTGAAACTGAACTGCTTGTTTTTTTAAAAAACCTTCGTGGTGCTTGTTACTTAAATATAATTAAAGCCAGAAAAATTACTTGACTGAGCATTCATTTAGTTATCAAAGCTTTCATTAAGCTTACAATTTTGCAATTAAATAAATACGAATTAATTCTGCAAGAACTGATTATAAAATGTTAGGAATCCAATAAAACACTTTATTGCGATTTCTGAGTCATCACGGTCTATACTATTGTGTATTTGCTAATTTGCTAGTTGCAGAGATTTTTGTTTGCAATTGCTCTACTTTACGCAATCTTAGACTCTGTTTGTCAATAAAGGTTTCAAAGTTAATTCCTATTTATCCAGAGTAATAACGAGATGATGTCCTCGACCAACATGAAATTACAGCTAATTCGAGGGTAGTTAATAAACATTGGAATAAATCATATTATAATTAACAGAAAAGTATTGTTAAAATTGGCTTGTATTTTTAAACAGTTTAATCTGCAAAATAAGTTCATTTCATTGAGGAAATTAGATCAGCGTTCAATGTCCTCTCTCTCTCTAGAATGTGCGTACATCTTCATTTTAGCACTATTTTTTCCTCACATCACGGTTCACATGTTGTTTATTTTGTTCACATTACTCCTGCAGTTCGATGGATATCAATATGAAACAGAAGCGTAATAGTTGATTGTGCAGTTTGCTTTAATTCTTGATTACCCATATTTCCTACGGTATTTTCTAACTTTTTGTTTCCTTGTATGAAGTAAAGGAAGTATTGTAATCGCGAAACTTTTCGGGTATAATATTTCAGCGAAAATATCCAATTTGACCTATCTCGAATCTATTTGAACGATGTTTTTGTGAGGCATCTGTACGTACGAACAGAATAAAAGACTCTATTTTGCAAAACGGATTGTAAAATGGATTTTAAATGGATTCAGAATAGAATTTTTCGTGACGTCTGTACTTACGTATGTATGTATCTCGCATAACTCAAATGCGAATAGCCTCAGAACGTTAAAATACTGTATACGGGATTGATATAACATAGAGTTATACACCTTCCTTTTCGTCGACAATCGGAAGCACTAAAAGTGTATATTATATATACTCACTCTGTTACCCGCCTTGACGAGCTCAGTTTTTTTTTCTTACATGTTGGTAAGTTATGCATTTTTTACTTTATAAGTGATGGAATTATGTTGTTCTTATGTGCCGGTTAAGGTTTTCAAGCCTTTAGCTAATTTTCGTTTATAATTGACGAATTATCAACAATTTAAAAGTTGTTTAAGTGATACTAAGCCTAACGAGACTGCCATTTGTTTACATTTGAAACTCTTAGTAGAATAGTGAATTAAGTCATCTTTCTGCCAAATGGAACCTAAAGTAAACTTTCAGTTATGCTCTAAAAGATCTGTCTTCCAGCCCGAGGGCCCAAATTGCTTGTTTTTGTGTAGGAACTCTAATTTTAGTTGCAAAAATTGTTCCTTTAACTATTTTTAACTGTATTTTGTAGTTTTTAATGAAGACGTTTCGAGTTATGTATTTTTGTCTTCCCGTGAAGTGGAAACTGAATTCATTGAATAAGAAATATATCTATAATGAAATTCGAGGAAATAAGTTTATATGAAATGCTGCAAAAAATGTGTATAATTTAATAGGCCGTACAAAGAAGTCATGTAGTGTCCACATCAGATTTTTTTACTAATTTTATAGTCCGAGAGAGGAACATTATGCCAATAATTTAATTTTCGAAGAATACATTTACAGAAATAACATAACAAGTGAAAAGTAGTCATAGATAAACTGCAAGTAACTATTACAATATAATTTATTTAAAAGAAGCCTACATTCCAATACTAATGCATAGTGATATTAACATTATTTTGTATAATATCTTTGTTTCTATTTCCCTGCAACTCGTATCTCTCCCATTCTTATTGTTCTCGCTGCTACTCCTTGGGCCTCAAATCATCCATAAACAGTTAGAGAAAAGGAGTGTACAACTGGCTGAGTGAAATCAGACACTGAATATCAGTTCGTTTTTGCTTTGGCATGATGTGTCGGCTCTTGTATTAATTAGACTGGCACGAATCTCTTTCAAAAATTCAAAAGACCTTGTTCTCTGAACATATTCAGGAATAGAAAAAACACGATTATTTTTTAAATTTTCAGAGCCTGGCGCTAAACATCTGAAGGGTGGGGAAATGCGGTACATAAAATTAATTTATCCATTATTGTGACTAAAGACTGCTAACAAATACTATCATTGGTATTACAGCTGGTAGCTCACATATTTTTCTTTCCTTCTATTTTCCATAGATAGATTTATTTTACGTTGATTATTTGTTTTTGCTTCCGCCATTTCGAAATAAACGAACTTAAATTTTGTTTTTAGTGAAGGCCCGGTGATTTCTCAAATCCGGTTGTCCCGCTTCCGGATAACCAGGATTTGAACTGTTCGTATTTACTTTCTGCCTGATATCGCGATATTAAATTCTGTTAGAGTAAATCAGAAAAAAGGTTTAATTTGCAGGATAAAATTTATAAACTTTTATTTGATAAATTCATTACACTTAAGCCTCACATTACCATTGCAAGTTCTACTTAATAATAAATGCCGCCTCAACATTCTGTAAACACAAAAACTATTTTAGTGCATCTACTAAATTTTTAGATTCTCTAAATTTATGTAGACTTACATGTACGAAATGAAGGCTGTTTTCCTTCAACGTTAAAAATTATCCATATCATTTTAAATCTGAAAGAATTTATGTTATATTTAGATACCCTAAAAGCTTATTTTCAGAGCATAGCCGGTTATTCATAAAGCATTGTTTTAAAAGTGTTTATTTTAATACTCCGCCTTTTGCGCACGAAATCTCTTTTCGTCAATTTTGTTGCAAGTTTTCCTGTTTATTTAAGGCTTGCTTAATGGATAGTTTTAATTACTTAAGCATAATATGCCAAACCGACGAAACTGCCTGAGAAATTTTGATCTTTCGTAAATTACTTTGTTAAAGTTTTAATAAATTTAAGCGTCCTTTATTATTCAGAGCTCTTTGGGAAGATTATAAATCTTAGAGAAAGGAAGAAAGAAATAAAAATATGCTTTTGGAATTTCTCTTTTTAATTGGCATGTACACAACAGCGGAAGTGCAAGCAATGTAATTTTGGGTTATTTGTTTTTGTTTTGAAGTTTAATAACATGCATGCAAGAACAAAAGCAGGCAATTAATGTCATAAAATGTTATACGTGTTACTCGTTCAAATGAAGCTCCTTTTATAAACTCGTGCGTCTTCAAGGGTGCGTGCCTTCAAAGTCATTTCACGTTCATCTATCGTCTACTATTTGGTTGCCTCTGCAATTTTTGAAAACTGGCCATACTATGTTTCGTGGGAGTAACAGCGTACCCACTGAAATATTTTTCACTCTAAGAGTAACGTATACTGTAAACATTAATTGTCGTCTGCTTTCTGAAGCGATATTTGAAGATATTACTTTATATGCATTGTTCTGCAGTTTAGTCTCTCTTTATATATGTCGTCTCCTTTTTGCTTATTAATAATTATATTTTTAGTATAAACGTACCATTTTTTCCTGCTTTTCTGTTTTCATTTAACACTACCTTTCACATATTTTTTGAATAAACCCTGAGTTATTTATTTCGTTTAAAACTTTGACTAAAACGCAAGATTCTTATTTCAGTTAAAGACAATATGAAATTATAATATTGTTTCTTTTGTTTTACATAAACCATCTGTAGAACAAATAGATATATAGATGTATGTGGATATATGTTACATAAATACTTATTTATCATAATTATTTACAGCCTCATGTATATAACACATAGTATATATCTGAAATACGATACGTATTGTATGCCTAATTGATAAAGCACAATAGCTGTTCTACACATCTGCAAACAGATGTGTAACAAAAATAATATTTTGTCTGTTATACTGTAACCAAATTTACTTAATCTATAAGACTCATAGCAAGTTTAAGGATTTGTCGGTATTTATTTTGTTATAAAAAATAAATCAGCAGTTGTATATAGTTTTTCCGCAGTTGCGCATTTTTTTCGATGAGGGACTGAAAAATATTTCAGTACGTATCTTAGAGCAAAAATGACGCATAATGTTCTTTAGCTGTGGAACTTTCATTGAAAAAGCAATATTTTAAAACAAAATAAATGAATCCTTATCAATTCGTCTGGCAGGATTTATAATATGTAAGATATACTTCTCTTTATATGTATAGACTATAAATTGAATTAACTGTGATATATATGAAACTGAAACTTGGCATGCCATACTGAAAATTGGCATGCCATCATTCGGTTGATAAACTTTAAGTGAACTTATTAAACTAAGTGTTTAAAAATCAGCGTGAATATTTTTAGGCAGGGAATAACTCTTTTCTAATTAAATTATTTTTATGTGATCACAAGTATAAATTTTACATTCTGTGTAAGTTTTCATTACATCATACTTGATATATATTTAAATGTGTTTTTAGCATCAGATGTTGAAGAAAAGAAAGTTTCCATTCCATTCTTTTAGCGATTTTATTAAACATATTCTGCCTTTTGACGAAATTCTTATAAAGCTAAGGAAAACTTTGAATTCTTATAAGTACCTGAATTCTTCTATGAATTTGAATTTGAATTTGAATTCTTTATTTGAATTCTTCTTATTCTTTATATTCTTATATTCTCATAAAGGCAAAAGAAAACTTTGAATTTCTAAAATTAAATTGTTTTCTAGAGACAAACTAACTTCCGGTAACTGTTAAACTGAAACAAAATGCATAAACCAAATGCATAAAACCAAATGCAAGTGCAAGATCACCAAAAGGCGGTAACCACAAAAATTTCATCCACGACGCGTAAACTCAAAACGCACTTTTTATTGCTTTTATAACAGTTACGTAATGAAAGCTACCGATACTAGCCCGCCCGTTGAATGAAACTGAGACTTTCGGAGCTCTAAGTAGTTTAACTCTTTATGCATCTTCAAACAGGATTTGTGCGAGCTTAACTCTGAATAACGCACGGATATACGCGCGAGCCCGTAAGAAGCACACTAGCGACTGAGTGGTGAAGTCGATGAACACCGATAGCTTAGTCTGGGGCTCGAATCCTGGCGAAAGGGCTGGATGCATATTCATTTTTGTCGTTTTCCGCATGTATAACGTGTATATGATCCAGTTTTTCTTAGAAAGTCCTTCATGAAGACATCCCACCCTTTAGGCAGACCAATCCTTCTGCGCTTTGCCGTATTCAAATAAACCAAACCATAAATGGAGCAATTAATTCTCACATTTCACTGCATATTTTGAAATATAACGAAGCATAAAAATGCTGCTTTTAATTAGTTATTATACTGAAGGCTTAATTTGTCAGGTGTAAACCAAGGAAAGTGTTGCGTATTGTATACTAAGCCTGAGATCTGAAAAAAGAGTTATAAAATATAAACAAATATAAAATATACTTTCTTTGCCACAAACTCATGCGAAACATAACTGAGGTCAAATATTCTACGTTAGAAATATATTTGATTTATTATGCACATAAAATTTTCGATAGTTACAGTTTGTTTACCAATGAGTAAAGCAAGATTTACGATATAAAAATCATAAATATTACACGAATTCATGAATCTTTTATAAAATTCCAAATATCTGGAAATCTAAACAAAAATCTCTATTCTATAT
>KK118091.1:334397-388234 GCA_000611955.2 Stegodyphus mimosarum | reverse complement strand
AAAAGGGAATCGTGGAAGACTCCAGGGGTGTAAATCTTGTAGCATTCTGTAAAGAGAAGATGCTGGATCTCCGTATGGTTCGTAAATGTCGTGCAGACTACGATTACCTGTGTCAACTGGTGGACCAAGGAAATGAGGAAAAACGCAGAGTTGGATCAGGTCGGCAGCCGTTATTTTCTGAGTTGGAAGATTGCATCTGGGAATGGATTGCAGGCAGGAGAGCAGTGGCTTTAGTTGTGCGCAGGCCTGATATTCAAAAATTTGCCCTTGAAACAGCAATTGAATTTGATATATCCACAGAATTTAAAGCATTGTCACACTGGTTGGACAACTTCCTTAAACGATATGAACTGTCTCTAAGGAGATCAACAACATTGTTTAAGCTGGAAGACAATGAAGTTGTTAAGCGTGCACTTGCGTATAAGCGTTTTGTTGTTGGCATCGATTTTTCGAAATACCAACCCTCCAACATGATTTCTATGGATGAGACCGCGGTATTCCTAGGCCAAGGAGCTCAAACGACAGTTCACCACAAGGCTTCTTCGTCAATTTACGTTCCTTTTACCGGTTACGATAGTGCACGTGTTACCTGTATTTTGGCGATTCGTCTAGATGGCAAGAAAGTATCGCCATTTTTAATCACTAAAGGTAAAAAAGACCAGATTCAACGTATTTCAGGAATTTATGTCATTGAAAGTGAAAAAGCCTGGTGCACCCAAGCAGTTATAAGAAAGTGGGTTGATTTTATGCTGCCACCACTGTTGAGGGGTCAGAATAGAGGTTTACTAGTTTGGGATTCAGCTAGTACTCACCGCGCTAAAGACATGAAAAACTTTCTTGCTGAGAGGAAGATTGATCAAATAATGATTCCGGCAGGAATGACTGGTTACCTCCAGACACTTGACATTGCAATAAACAAGCCATTCAAGGATCATTTGCGGATGGAAATCAATGAATATATTGAAAACAGAATGGTGAGAAATCATCGAGGTAATTTTGTAAAACCAGGCTTACAAGAAGTTGTGAATTGGGTAAAAAATTCATGGGACAAAATAACTGATAGTGATGTTTCCAATGCACTACGAACAGGCTACTCAGACAAGAAGTATTCATTTAACGATAGCTCTATCGCAAGACATGAGAGATTCGGACCAGTGATTCAACAGGAAATGGATTTGGAAGAAAATCAGAATATAATTCAGAATTTTATTTATGAGGATGTTCCAGAAGAAGATGACATGACTGTAATTGAATAAATTTAAATTTCTGTAGTCTGTCTGAATTTAATTCAGAATTTTATTTATGACGATGTTCCAGAAGAAGATGACATGACTGTAATTGAATAAATTTAAATTTCTGTATTCTGTGTAAAATAAATATTAAATAAAAATATATAAATATACTTTTATTTTTGCCCTCCCCCGAAAATAAGCCCTAGCGCGTATTTTGGACCAAAAATGAAAGTAAGACAGTGTCTTATTTTCGGAAAAAGACGGTATATACGAGCCAGTTTCTCTTAGAACGTCCTCCACGAAGGCGTCTCTCCGCTTAGGCAGATAGCCCTAGTGTGCTTTGCCATATTCTATCAAACCAAACCAAACTTGTATTATCACACTACCGTGACAACAAATTTTGTTTTGATTGCTTAATGATATTGAACTTTCTCATAACGTATCCTATCTGACGACAAACTACTACACTTTCTCTAGATTTCAGCAGTTCAAAGAAAATCTATCGCAGTTACATTAAATGCATAAAAGGATATCATTTATGATACATCCCGGTTTTATTAAATAAAGGCATCTCTAATTAGGTTCCAGATCGATATACATAATGGCATTATTTTTCTGCAGTTACAATTCTAATGAGAAATATTTTACTTTTTTTCTCAATTTAAATTTGTGTCTTATGTCCTTGTCATTTGCTAGTAGAAGATAGTTTTAAAAAACCCTCTACGTTACACAGGATGTTAAAACAATGCTATACATAAATCTAATGTTATCCGAAGTCGCGCTTTCGAGACATGAAAAACGCAATTTGAATTTCGTCAATCGGCCCAGTAGAACGGGAGAAATAGGAACTGTCCCTTTTTTTTCGCAGTGTACATTTATTCTCTTACATTGCTACAGTTCTTCGAAACACTTCTCAACACTGTATGTACACGCAATTAGTTTCTACGCTAAATCTTAAAATTTTGAATCAGTGCCAAGTGAAGGGTCCAGTATTCGAATCGTACACACTCATTTAGTCAGTTATATTAGACTACGTAGCATAAAAAACAGAAATACTATTCAAAGGAACAGAAAATTATAATTACACCTTCTCCTAAGTCCGTATTTTCACGCCTACACAGTGTAACAGGAGATGGAACTAAAATACATCGTTTTCTTACTGAGCGAAGCGTATTTATAAGTGGATTAAATAGGATTAGCTAGATCGCATTTGAAGACAGAATTCTGGAAGAGTTTTATTAAACTCAAAGTGCGATGCATCCAATAAGTTCGTTAAAGTTTTTAAATATTCAGGCTTCATGGAGTCAACATTCAGCATAGGGATCTGGTTTTATTTGAACTGAAAGAATTTTCACTTTGATATGAATATGGTATTAAGTATTTATAAAACATTCCTCGAGAAATATTGTCGGAGATATCATTTTACACAGCTTCCTCTAATATTATTACTTGAATTCTGAATACTCAAAACTTTTTGGATGAATGCATCTTATAGCATATTGTGTATGAAACACTACAAAAAGGAATGCAGTAATTGCAATATTTCATAGGAATTCTTATAGTATTTCTCAAGGAATTAGTGTAAGAGTATAAAAATATTATTATTATTCTGGATGGCTTTCAATGCTCATGAATTTATTCCAATACTTCTTCTGATTGGTATAGTGGGTATCAAGGCAGGCTTTCATAACGCTAGGCCCGCGTCTAATCTCGGAGAAGGCATGGATACTTGTACAGTGTCTCTGCGTAGCATGGTGGTACTTAGAGTACTGGTAACGGAAAGTTCTCTCGTGTAGTTTGGTGGTAGAGCTAAATGAGAGAGACCCTCAGATCAATCCCCCCCCAGGATGTTCACTATCAAAACTGGGGCCGAACTACACAACTGATGTCCTGGAATTATACCTTCATGACCAATGATAAAATGCTGGTTTTCTGTTAACTTCTGAACTGTACCTGTTCCAGAACTGTCCTGGTCTAATATGTGTAGTAGTTCGTTAATTGAATTTTAGTGCCTTAATATCATTACTACATAGTCTCACTCTGTTTTTTTTCTCTTCCTTTTACGTGTTTAATTAGGATTACTACTAGCAACATAATTTTATTTAACGTTAGAAATATTTATGCACTGAACTTTCTTTAAGGCAACCAGCTAATGTTCTAGATGATTCTAGTCTTTTGTGGGTGTATTTTTCTCATATAAAATCAGCGGAAATGTCAATCTTCGGATTTTCATAATGGATTAACAATATTCAAGGCTGTCTGAGGACTTTAAAGGAAAATAGCTGAAGTAGAAAAGGAACTTTTCTGTTAACTAATATCACTATATATATATATATATATATATATGAAATTACGAAATAATTACAAACATAAGTACCGTAGAGCGTAGGAATGAGGAAAAAAACCTTTGAAAAATTTACCGTTTAGAGTACCTTTTATTTTTCTAACCAGTTAATTTAAGTTAAAGTACCTTTCCTATCAAACCTCATTTCATTTCGCTGCCAGAAAACAAATTTCCACCAAATTTGATATTTAAATTAGGTAGAAGAAGGAAGTACTTAAAAGAAGGTTTAGGATGGTGAAATCAGAGGGTGCTCTGCCTGCCTGAAGGCCACGTTGCTAACTTTGCTTCTCTAGTAATTAGAATTCTGCGGCGCTGTGTTATTCTTGCCATTAGGCTTGTGTACGCCGACTTCGAAAACCAGCTTGCGCGGTAGTTAAACAATTCAGCCGCTACGCTGTATTTAACTTCATCAGATTTTAAGTTATTCATTATTTTTTGATTTAAGATTTGATTCATTACTTTTTGATTTGTTGGTCTTTGTAAGCTCGAGTTGGTGCCGATTCTTAAACTTTATTTAAGTTAATAAAAGGTTCTATACGTTCTTCTCCTCATTTCTAGTACTTTAAAGACTTGGTGATAATTCACCAAACAATCTTAAACGTCGCCTGCATTTTATGATAGCTAAGAATACACGACGTTATAACCTAATATATAATTTTCCTGAAATAAATGTAAAACTAGAATATTTTTAAACATGGTAACGTACAAAGCAAAAAAGGTTACAAAAGCCTTACATTATAAATTTTGTTCATTAATTTCAGAAACATTCACTGAGTACAAAAATATGCAACCAGCAAAATATACTTACTTGATTTTCCATTTCGGTTAACCATTTTCTTTGTTGAAAATTATTTAAATATCAGTAAATTAAGCAACTTATTACCTACCATATTTTTCTATAGTAATTTTATCCCAACTTCCATAACGACAAACTTCAGTGTCATTTTCAATAAACTTTAATCGTATTCTTAAATTTAATAATTTTAAGTTTTGTTTTGTAAAATTTAATAATTTTACGCTAAGGTTACAGCATCGTAATTTAAGATCTTAAGATTCATGAAGCTTTAAATAACCTTCCTACATACATGTACTGCAATGATAGCTTCGAAATAAACACGACCAGTTGCAATAGCGTTAAAACTGGAAATGATTTGCTTTGGTGCCACTTGAATATTGATTTACTAACATTACCGCTGCTCGAACAAGAAATGAAAAAGTGAACTTGTATAAATAGTCATTTAAAAGAGCACTCTAACACAACCGGCGATTCCAACCTGTAGGATAAACTATTCCTCGTTCAGAAAGGCTAAAACTAATGATTCAAAAATACCTAGCGTCTGTTTTCCGTAAAAGTACTTTTTCAATTCTAGTAAGGAATGAAAACATAATAATTTATAAATATAACAATGTATCATTATTTGATTACTACAAAAATAACGATTTTATTTTCATAGTGACATTACTTCAGACATTTTTGTGGCAATTTAGTACGTATTTGATAATGTCGGGCGGAACATGGAGTTGTCGACTTAGAAAATAATATTTTAGTTATTAATATTATTTACATTTATTTAATGTTCTTCCACGCTGGTTACTATCAGAGATAGTCAGGGACCAATATTTTTGAGTAGAGAATAATATATAGTTACTATCAATATTATTTATGTTTATTTCTTAGAAGGGTTAGTGGTTATCACGAGAAGATTCTCTGCATTCATATATATCATTAAAACAATAATATATAAAATACTGCAAATTTTGCTCATGCCAACGAAGAAAATTAATTTATTGCTTCTTTCTTTCATCTTTAAAACATTTGGCTTTAGCTTAGGCATGTGAAGTTCAGTCTGAGATTGAAATTGAACACAGATTCGTCTGTTTTGAATGTAAACGCCTAAGATTCTGAAACGTCTAAACGTACCATTTGTGAGGAACTAGAAAAAAAATCACTTACTTTTTATGACATCTTATTGTTCATCTGCAAGAGAAATTCAAGCAGTAATTTCGAAATTGTGTGCCTACTTCGGCATTAAAGAGATGCAGCACAACTGCAGCAAGGAGAAAAAAGAGTAAACATCAGGTGCTTGATAACGAATACAAATTATTCAGAAAGTTGCTGGAAAGTTAAATGACTCCCAACTGTTAGTTAGAAAATATAGCGTTTCAGCCCACTTTATATGTGTTCATTCGGCCCGTTTTATATCTTTATTGTTCATTTTATATGTGTTCATTCATACTTTACAAAGGTAAACTTGCAATGTTATAAGGAAATGTCTTCCCTAGTGGCGTGTAACTAGTAGCTCATCCGACTAGCAATGGAAGATCCATGGCTCGAATTTCGCAGAAGACATAACTGATTTTTCATGTCTTCGGCTTCAAAATACTAAATGCTCTACATTATTGGTCCAAAAGTAACTAAAACAAGAATCAAAAGCAGGTGAAAAGAAGGCAGTTAAAAAAAGACATGGTTTATTTGAGGTGTACAGATTTTTAAAAGGCCAAAACAGAATCTGCATTCCCAGTGTTCAGAAATTAAACTGAATATTGTTAGACAGGAAAATGGATTCTTTCATCTTGTTTACCATTCCTTCACACAATTTTCGTTTGGTCCTTTATTCGTTTACCAAGTGAGGTAAAGCAAAATCAGTTTCTTTCTTATAAAAGATCATCTGAGTGCATACATCTTATCCAACTCCATTTAAACTTCTTAAGAAAATTCTAACACACCTGTTTAAATAGCTCTAAATTAACTAAGTATTCCTCATTCTGGTATAACATAAAAGACATTCTAGGACAAACTTTTAGAGTTACTGAATCCTAAATGCGTACAGTGAAGCCTTTTATTGCCATTAATGAGAAGCTTTTTATTTCAAATGGCGACACTTTAGAACATATACAGCAAGTTAGAGACCTTGGTATTTTTGAGAAAGCAGTTTGGTCTTCTAGTTAACTAAATAACTAACGCGCTGACATATAAGCTTGCTCTGCAATTGCTGCTTAATATCGATTACACTGAATATCTCTGTATTCTGCTATCGCAAAGTTCGCTTTTTTTAAACGCGAAATTGAGCATTTCATTAATAATTTAATACTTTCTGGTATGCGTCTGGATTTTTTTTTTCAGGTTTCCCTTTCTACTGAGTTTTTTTACTTAGTCTATAAAATTACAGAATCTTTCAGACTGATTCAGAAGCTAAAGAAAATAAAAATACTTAAAAGCATTCCGAATAATAATCTGTAAGGTTGGTTAGCATTTCAACGATATATTGCGTATTTAACTTTCCAGATAATTTTCATATTGCTTGGGAAAGCAAGCGCAATGTTCTCGAAGAATTTCTTCATGATTACAAACTTAAGAGCGTGGCAACTCGTGGCATAAATCCGATTTAGGTTTTAGAGAGATGAATATTTTTTTAATTCACAGTTCAATTAGCAAAGGAAATATGACAGTTGAATTGTTCGTATATTTAACTTTGAAATAAACATCTAAGTGAACTCATTAATTAATAATTCTCATATACAAGACATTAAAGAAATAACAAATTTAAGCTATTTTGACACTGATATTAGTCTTACATACGCTGCTGAAATTCAATGAAATATTATTCAATAATACTACTCTGCACATTATTTCATAGGAAGAATCGCTGATGCATATAAATTGTTATGAATTCTGTATATATGTAAGTAATGTTAGAAAAATTATGTTTAAAACTGTAGTATGCTTTTGTAATGTAACGTGAAAAACCTAAAGAATGAAGGTTCTCAAGAAACATAAAGTTACAGGAACAAATCCATTTAACAATGAGGTGAATGGCTGACTATCTCACCAAATTTAAAGAAAATGTCAAGCTGGAGATAGTCTTGGTAACCAATTTTTGTCACCAAATTTGGCGGAAAATCACCAAGTGTCACCAAACTTGAGGACCAGGCGACATTTTGGTCCGTTTCCTGTATAACTGTAATTGATCCCTATATGTAACTGTAACCGTATCTGGCCATTATGTGTAACTTTAACTGTATATGCCTTCCAGTAATTTTGAGAAATGGAAGATACAGGAAATTTCTGGGCGGTCAACGAAAACTATATAAGACCGGGGGAGAATATCAGTTCTCAGTTTTTATTTCGGAGTTTGTAAGGTTTTAGTTAAACTAACAAAGTTTTATTTTAATTTAAATCTTTCTATCCCTTTTCATTTTCAACTTCCCGTTAGAAGAAGCGCGCGTTTTCAGCATTATGCTAATTTGAAGTGGAGCCAACGACTATTTAAACGAAAGGTAGAAACCTCTCAGTGTGAGAGAGCTTTTAGTCTCAGATCACGGTAACTCTATTCGACGTTCGCCAGACTAGCTAGCATTTAAATTCTAAGCCATAGCGCTTTATGCGATTGCTTATTGGAATAATTCCAAGTGCATCAGTATTAGTAAATCTTGCTACGCACCATTTAGTTTAGAGGCCAACCTCGCATTATAGCTCTGCGAGCAACAACTACTTAATTTCTATTTAGCTTTAGTTTAAATTTATCTGATTGTCATTTTAGACCCAAGTGTGGTCTTTATTTCTGTGAATGTGTCTCAACATACCGTAGCGCAATTATAGTATACTGCAATGTAAAACATTATGACGTCATATTGGGATAAATAGTTTAGTTATTTCGTGGTATATTCTCTTTCGGATCTGACTGTTGGTATGTAATGCAAACTTGTAAATAATCACTCCTATTTGAGTATATTTCATTATTAACAATAAATTGTTGGTATCTTATGCACACTAAATAATTGCTCCTACTTATATAATTTTTATTACCTAAGTATGTAATCGTTGGTATCTTATGCAAGTCTGTAAATATTTGCTCCTAATAGTGTAAATATTTTATTGTCGTCAATGTATGTATGTGTTGTGGTAAATTGGTTGGAATCTTATGCAAACTTGTAAATAATTTCCCCCACATGTGAAAATAATATTATTTCAACATGTATCACTGTCGGGTAGTGATTAATACGTGGGCAATATGTATGTAATATAGAATTAATTCAGTAATTATTCGCATATTGCGTTTAATAGTAATTCTGCATGATATAATGTGTTTTTCTGCAATTTAGTATGATTACTGTGTTTGTTTTATTAGAAATTGTGTATGATTATATGTGTCAATTAATAATTTTGTATAAGCATAGTGTAAACAAGTACTTTAAGCCTAATTAGTAATGTTCTATCATTTGCCTACGTGTTAAGTGCATACTTAGCACAATGTGTATAACTACATTATTGTATGATACAACTGTCATTGATTTGGTTGAGTTAATTGTAAATAATCATACTATTGCCTCCTAACTGTATACCTTATATAAATTCACTAAATTGACTGTACTTCTAATGAACTTGTTGGTATCAGTGCACATTGATTACGAACTATATCTCGTCCTTTTACTATGTACCAATGGACTACTCGTACCTTCAGCGTGATTAACTCACATATGGACTATTGAACTGTTGGCCTTAATACTTGTGGAAGTGCAACTTTTGCATGAGTACTCACTTATGTATGCATATTATATTGTACTTTTGTACTTATAGATTGAATTCTGTTATATAGAATACACATGTAATTCAAATATTGAATATTATATTGTTGACGAAAGATACCAGAATGTACATTGTAACCAAGCTTAATTGTGACTCCGTAAACTTCGAATCTAGTTAAATATATGCCGCTAGTCTGCTGGGCTCCCCTGGTGGTGGCGGTAGCAGGTTGTAGAATGTCCTTCACTGTGAGGGCATTATTCCGCTTGGTTCACACCTTAGGTCGGAAGCCCTCACTGTGGTGTTATGTTATGTATCCCTCTCGAGTTGGGAAGTGGTTGTAAATAATAGTGATTTAATAAAAGAGGATTTTAAATCCCTTTCAAGTGCAGTTCTTCTACCACTTAATTACAGTATCTACCACAGAACATAGCTGCATTCAGCTCCCTGTTCCAGACCAGTATTTAAGGAGTTCACGAAGATGTTTGCCAAGAATATGCACCGAACATTCAGTCCTGACAAGTTGACTTCGGAATATTGAGAAATCTTCGTTCTCTTTAAAGTCGCTGTGTTGTGTTTTCTCAGTAGCTTGAAGGGATAATTAATAATTGTGCTCTGTCGTACTGAGAAGGACTGTACAAGTACTTTTATGGAAAGTTCTAGAGCTTTAAAATGTTTCCTTTGGAAAAATAAATTTTATCAAGTTATCATCGGTTCTGTGTGACTTCAGTCCATTATGAACTCTTACGGAAGAAACAAAATGAACATTTTATAGAGTTTGTTTTTCTGTGGTAGCGTAAATTAGTATCAAACTCATAAAAGACTTGGAACGAATAATCGCTTCATTTGAAAAGGCTTAAAACAACCTTTTTATTCAATCCGATCTTTAACATAAACGCATAGTTCATGCTTAACAAAACAATCACCACCTACAGAGATGAAATTTAAATTAACAGTAATTTCAAATTTAAAATTAAATTTTCAAATTTAATTAGTAATTTCAAATTGAAAACAAACTTCGCATTAAATCAAATGTGTAATCAAAGAGAACACATTTGATTTAATGCGAAGTTGGCTCAAAATTTCTCACCTGCGTAAACAGTTTAAATGTCGGCAGAAATAAAGCAGGTAGAAGAATTACAAGCTTACCAGAGCTAGTGAAACCTAGGAACGTGGCATCGAGAAGCAGAAAGACATTCTGTCTTACAATCCAAAGCCCTCGACTTAAAAATTCTCTAGTTAAATTTGCATGCTGGTGAAGGAATAGTAAAGATCTAAATCATAATAAATAGTTTATTAAAATAATAAGTAACCTTACAACTTTTTCCTACCGTATTATGTAATAACAATTTTTCTTTCTTAAAAAATCTAACTAAGTATCTTCAAAGTTTGCTTTCATTCACAGTAAGGTCCGTTCCACTCTTAGTTGCTTCTAAATATTCAGATTACATTAAATCTTCCGTAAAGCTTCCTAAACCATTTGGGTTCTATCAGTGGCCAAGCGTTTAAGACGGTTGAATATTGAGAGTCGGACACTGGTTCGATGCTCGACGAATGGACAGCTTGCCTAATTGCTTCCCCAGTGTGTAACTGGAATATGAGCCAGTTTTACTTAAAAGGTCCTCCACGAAGTATCTCCTCACTTAAGCAGATAGCTTTCGTGTGCTTTGCCATATTCGTAATCTAACCCGTTGTGTAGTCAAACCTTTAAGCTGGTTAGCCCTTTATAAACGATGTTTTATAATATTCATTGTAGAAGTAATTGTAGAACAATATAAATGTCCGGGAAAAAGGTGAGTTTTTTTATTGGCTTATTTAAAAAAATTGTTAAATTATTTGAATTCTAATTTCTTACTACTTAGAAGAAGGAGAATTGTTTTAAAAGTCATGTGTACCTCAGTGTTTACCTTTATGATTCTGCCATCCAGTATCGCAATTGATATAGCAAAATAGAGATATGCACTGTATTCGGTTGAATAGAATAAAGAACAAACGATTGTGCTTACGAAAATAAGTAATTCAAAGCATCTTGGATTAATTCCTCCCCATAAATAGAAATGACAAAAGAACAACATTCAGTCAAAGAAAAAAGAGAATAAATTTCATGCTCGCAAGTATGCGCTAAGGATAAGATATAATAACACAAAAGAACAGAATCTATTCGACTTACGTCTTCCATACAGAATAATTTGAATTAAGCAGAGAAAAATAGATAGCAAAGAAATACTGACACATAGATGATTTTGAAGACTTTTGAATGCGTTGCTATTTCCCTAATGTTACATTATTTTTTAAGAAAAGAGTCAGTATTAGGAAGTATATTTCTTCTTTGTTTTAAAATAGTATATTTTCTTTCAAATTTTGCTATTTTTCTATTCTTCATGTAGCTTATATCAAGATGGATTTTAATTCATGAAGCTTTTTCAAACTAAGATATTTTAATGGTAATCTTTATAGTTCAAAGTTTAAAACTGAATAAAATGAAAGCCTTTTTGAAGAAGAGACGAAACCCGTTTGTGTAAAATATAAATTAACATTACAGTCCCAGCCTTTCAAAATGGTAAATTTCAGATATGGTAAACCTGAGTATGTATTTCAGGGCATAAGTAGTTTTATAGTTAAGAGTCACATTTATCGTGGGATTTTCCTGTCAGCTTAAAATATTACATTTTGTATTTTAACTGAGTTTGCTATAAAATTGACATCTGTATTATTAATAAAAAATTATATCTGTGTTGTAAACATGCAATGAGATATATTAAAAAATCAAAATTAATTACCTTGCATGGCATATATTAAATATCATCAGTAACACTTAATCTAATTTAGCATCCATTGAAGTACAGATTCTGTTCTTTTGGTTCAGTACCCTGCAAAGCTTCCCAAGTTATGTTTACGTATCTTACTCCTAATTTTTAACTGTATAGTAATGGAAGGACAAACTTCATTGTAATTAATTATCACTTGTTAAATCTTCGTAAATTTTAAAACACCTTCTACTGAATATCGATGAAGAATTTTTGTGCGACTGGAAAAGAATATAAAGAAAAATTTAAAAGAAAATGATTAGAAATATTATCTAAGAGACCAAAGAAGCAGATAGAAATTATACTCAGTTCTTAAAAACACTATTCCCTAGCTTTAGAAATACCACATATTAATTTGTAGAAAGAAGTGAAACCGGAAATTTGAACCGGTTTTTGATCATCGTTCTTTAACCTGCTTATGAATGGAGTTAATGGTTCTGGAAGTTTGGCAACGGAAAAAGTTTATGCCGTCTTCATAAAATACTTAATGGCAGCAAGATTGTCAGTAACAGGAGAGTTCTACATTTTCAGTGGCATCTTTTGCATACATTTCTCGTAGTACTTTACACCAAACTGCCTCCTCATCTAGTGTTTGAAACCAATATTGCAAATGCAAAAGCAAAGTCCCTGCTTAAATATATATAACTAGCATAAAAGTGTACTTTTATCTGGCACTGGTAAGAATTAAAGTGCTGAGTGAGTTTCGAGAAACTACAAAGTTCTTGTTCTTCCGTCATTAGAATCAAATGATTCTATGCAAGCGTTCTTTTGTTCTCATCTCGAATTACACTAACAGTATAGTCCTCTATTAAGCTTCATTTTTTCCTCTATTGAATTTCAATTTTGCTCTTCTTTGCTCCATAAAGAATGTCTTACATCTTTAATGATAGTATCTAAGGCAATGAGATAGCTTTCACACAGAATCGTTTGCTACTGAAGATAACAAATTGCTTTCCTCTCTGTTGGTATAGATCCAGTTTCGTAATCTTTCATAACGTCAAACAAAGCCAAATTTTACTACTTACTACTTTTAGCCAAATTTTACTATCGAAAGCTTAATTTAAGCAAATTATCTGATTCCAAAATATAGTCCACTGTAGTTTCTTCTGACATACACTATCATGCATTTTCAATCTGCCTAGCTGTAATTTGATTGTAGTTTTATTTTATCCTTGTCACAAAATTTATTCTTTCATAATCTGGGGTTCAAAATTCAGGGAATGTTCATATTTGGTCGTTTCTCGGTATAACTGTTCGCCGCACCATATTAAACTGGTTCATTTATGCATAGAACTGAGCGAGATGCAAGCCGTAGATCTTCTTGTAAACAGATGGGATCATAGAGATCTACGTTCGCCTTTTCAGGGGTGCAATTGACCTCATCAGATTATTACGGCAGACACCGCTCGTCCACATAGGGTTAATTTGGTGGATGATGTTCTGGAAATTGAGGATAACCGGATGAATTGCCCAGCCATATCTCAAGAACTCAGCCCTATACAACGAGCCTGGGACGCCAGTACATGAATACATCTGCAGGAATGGGACTGGGTGCCTCAGGGACTCACCATATGCCCCTTTTCTAATATAAAGTAATGTTGTGAAAGGTGTGTGACTGTTAGAGGGGACTATACCGCTTGGTAGCCTCCTCTTCTATTCGATCAAGCAACCCCAGCTTTAGACTTTCCTATGCCAATGAGACTCACTCACGTGAGGACCATGACTGCTGTATGCCATAACATTTGTGTTAAATCAGGCCTTGTTAAACTGCCTAAGTTCTGTTTGTTATAATTGTTATAATTATATCAACTATGTCCGTACCAAATCTCATTAATGGAGGGGATACCAACTAAACATGAAACTTTTCTTAATTTGATATACAAGTGTAAGTTAAGTAGAGTGTGTGGATTCATACCTTGCTCTTCATCTTTTATCTACCTCAATTACGACTTACTTTTGCTGAATGAAAATGCTCCCTTAACTGTAAGTTCTGAAGTATTTCATAATCAATATAATTATGAGTATAATCATGTAATCATATAATCATAGCGTAAATCTGTCGTAATGCATTTTTATTCATCGAATTTACTATTCGTCTTTTGTTAAATGAACGCACTGCCACTGTTTGTTGTACAAACGTTCTGATGAACGTTATCACTGTAACCTATTCCTGATTAGTTAATAAAATAAGTATTTTTTAGTTATTTTAACTGAGGGTTGAAGTGTTAAGATGAGCAACTTTACTTCAAAAGCTAGAATAAGAACTTAAATAATCAGTAGCGCTTTTACTTCTTAGCAGCTGTAACTGACAATACGGTTAAACGTTTTGAAACCTGTGTTATAAAATTTTAATTACTTGCGCAGATTTCTACTGAATAAAACATTTCACGTTCTCATTTGTTTTTTGGCATGTTAACTATGAACTTAGTTTGTTTCTGTTCCTATGAGATGATTAAGGTGTGTTCTCCGAAAAACCTCCCTTCATTATAACGAGAACATTTGTGTATTTTAGCCAGTTCACTACCTAATTATTTGTAATAGATTAACTCGCGTGATTCAGTAAATGTATCTGCATTTTCTGTGACCGACATAAAGAAGGAAAAATAATACTAAAAAAATTTATTTGCTTCCCCAAATAAACTTAGTTTCCATTTACCACTTTTGCTCTTTTACAGAATTGAAGTTTTTTTTATTACAATGAAAAGATTTTGTTCACTTAACCGCAGAAAGCATTTTATGAAACGAGGTATTATTTGACAAGTTGACTCACACTACCAGTTTATGTTTAAACTGTGAGTTTCATTTATAATCTCCTACTCAAACATAAATATGCCCTCATCTTAACTAATTCGTTGATGTATATACACTCGCTCTTATTTTAAATTTATTTATAAATGTTAATGTTTATCTGAAAATGTGTAAATCTCAGCAAATGGGCTTGAAATTCTCTGAATAGGAAATGTCAAATTTTAAAATGCATTACTGTAACCTTTTCCTAAGCTACCGGATGATTTAATTTTAGCTTCAAAATATCTGTCAGATTTATTAATAAACCAACGTTTAATTTCGCATACCACACATCATCTAACATGAAAGTGGGATTCTTGCATTCTCTGGCATTTTCAAACATATTACAGCATCAAAGACAGATAATTAACGAATACTTTTAAATATTTTGTCACTGCATATTTTCGCTGCGTTTGATAGGAATTTATTGCGTTTATTTTATTAGTGATAATAGTTTAGTGAAAGGCTTGTAAAAATTTTTCATTTGGATATTAATATACATATTTATAGCTTTTGAATTAAGAACAACGAAATTTTCATTTACTTGCCAATAGATTAACGAAGGATTCAGTTAATTGGAATAACTGATGTATGACATTCTTTCTCTTGTTTCTTTTTCCCATGCTTTTCTTTCATAGTTGAATTCACCGCTGGCTAAAAAAATGGCAGAATAGTGTTATGTATTACTTATTTCAGTTGTGATTTAAATTGTTTTAAAGGTAATGATTTAACTTATTTTGCTTCAGACTTAAAGTTTAATTTGTTTTTAATTTTTGTAGTTGAACTTAAGTTCTTTGGCTTGTTGAAAAGTAATTGTAGTCTTTTAATTTGTTCTCTTGACAGTTTTGGTTAACGCTGATTTTTTAAGTTGCTTGTGTAATTAATTTTTCTTCTTTACTTTTGGTTGGTTAACTATTTAAATTCTGTTTAGTTAATTATTTTTCTTAACCTTGGTTGTTAATGTTAATCTCTTGATCAGTTGATCCTTATGGTCAATCTTTTTTAAAGTTGTTACACAAGTTGGTGTTTAAAGTTAATTTAAGTTTTAATTTTTATTATGCCCCCTTTTCTGCTAAATTTGGGATCCATATTTTCTGACTTTGGTGGTCGTTTTGGTGTTGTGGAGAATACATAAAAATTTTCATACGATTATTGTATATATATAAAAATTTTCATACTTGATTATTGTATTTTAACTGAAGTAAATGTTATATCCTTACTATGGTGGTCGTGTTTGGTGTTGGAATAAACCCAAGAAAATTATCTATGTAATTATTATATTTTTATTTAAGTACTTATCAGTATTGAAGTTAATTTGTTGTAAAATCAATAATTGACACTTATCCCTTCAAAACTTTCAAATTCATTCCGTTGCCCTTCCAAATAGATTTATTGGCTTGTTTTCGATTTCTTCGCCCGCTAGACGGTAGTCTGTGAAACCTCTGTCAACATTAGTTACTTTTGCACTCTGCGGAGAGGCTAAATTTCTACATTACTAACCCTGCCGCAGGGTCAGGTTGGCGGGATGTTTTTGCTTACTCGCAGGCTGTTCCTATGTTGGAATGGGACCCCTCGTCGAGGCTAGCAGCGATTCTTCGCCACGTCTTGGAGCTCTTACCACCTTGGGCTGCACCTTCCTGCGTGTTCTTCCCCTGGGGTTGCCGGGCTGTTGGCGGTTTTCCTACCATCTACAATCGCCAATCGAGCAGTCTTGGCGTTTTGAGGAAAAAGGCTTGGGAACTGGCGACGAAGGGGAACGGACGGAAGACTGACACGAGCAGCCATTTTTTGACGGAAGGAGACGGAGCTGAAAGCGTCAGCGTTATCAGAAAAACATCGATGTCGGAAGAAATAGACGAGAGAAGGATACTATGGAGGGCGACGAAAATGTCCAAACCTAACTAATTATTTTTTTTTTCTCTCCCCATAGAAAGAAACCATATCTACAATGTATTCTCTATGTTAACTTCACTGTTTGGAACGTCAAATTGAAGTAGCCGTGTGACGTTGGCCCAAGTTGTTGTCGGTATCTACAATGTTAAATTCACTGTTTGAATGGGTATGACTAATTTCCATAATTTTTTCCACTCCACCGCCACCAAATGTAAAATTCTGTATTAATTCAGTATTATCTTAATAAATTCCATATTTAATTTTAACTTTCTTGTAATGTTTTCACTTTAATTTAGAACACTGGACCACAATATATGTACACAACGCATTTATTTAATTATTCTGTTGGAGCTAAAAAACTATACCACTATTTACTATTGATTTGAACACTAGTTTTAATATATATAAATTGTGTTTATCATGTTGTCACAAACTTTACACATTCATGTTACTTAGAATTGTTTATCCAAATATTCACTTATCAATTGGTATTGAACTTGAAACATAAACACAAACTCCTTAAGAATTAAAAGCTCCAACAAGAAAATGGTGCCGTGACCTCGCGAATTTTGTTATATGCAATTTGTATTTTATTTTGTATTTGGTATGCACAAAAAAGGTGCCATGTATTCTAATTTATAATTTTTGGTCCAGTGTAAATTTTAAAATTGCTTTTGCTAAGAGTGGTGGCATACGAGCAGCCATTTTTTGACGGAATGAGACGGAGCTGAAAGCGTCAGCGTTATCAGAAAAACATCGATGTCGGAAGAAATAGACGAGAGAAGGATACTATGGAGGGCGACGAAAATGTCCAAACCTAACTAATTACTTTTTTTTCTCTCCCCATAGAAAGAAACCATATCTACAATGTATTCTCTATGTTAACTTCACTGTTTGGAACGTCAAATTGAAGTAGCCGTGTGACGTTGGCCCAAGTTGTTGTCGGTATCTACAATGTTAAATTCACTGTTTGAATGGGTATGACTAATTTCCATAATTTTTTCCACTCCACCGCCACCAAATGTAAAATTCTGTATTAATTCAGTATTATCTTAATAAATTCCATATTTAATTTTAACTTTCTTGTAATGTTTTCACTTTAATTTAGAACACTGGACCACAATATATGTACACAACGCATTTATTTAATTATTCTGTTGGAGCTAAAAAACTATACCACTATTTACTATTGATTTAAACACTAGTTTTAATATATATATATTGTGTTTATCATGTTGTCACAAACTTTACACATTCATGTTACTTAGAATTGTTTATCCAAATATTCACTTATCAATTGGTATTGAACTTGAAACATAAACACAAACTCCTTAAGAATTAAAAGCTCCAACAATAGAGAGCATTGCTAACCAATCGAGTAGACTAATCTGGAACTTCTTTCTATAATCTAAGTGGATCTGCTATTAATTTTCACATTTTTATTGAGAAAACGTATGGTATTTCTTTACTCAGTTACATCTAGCAACTGTAAAAGTGACACTACCGTAAATACCTTTCTTATATTTCCTTAATTCAAATACTTCATTTAGAAACACCGATAAATTTTTAATATTGTGGTTTTTGTACAACAATGCACGCCAACACAATGTGATTATTTACTTTACAAATTTATAGGATTATTTTCATCTTTACTGTCATTTCTACTTCATCGGCTTCTGCCAGGAGGCGCATTAGTTAACGTATATAGAGTTCATAACGCCAAGAGACAGCTTTTGCCAACGACCACTGATCGTCTCCGAACTATTTTCGTCCACTTCTTACGCGAAGCGGATTCAGCCTTTGCTAGCAGTGTTGCTCGCACGATTCACGGGTTTGACTCAAAAAATGCAACAGGAGCTTAGTGTGTGAGCTGCATGCTTAAATTACTCAAGTTTCAACTCGACTTCTAATTATTTTAAACAGAGATTTGTTCAGAAATTACAAGAGTCATATAAGCTCTTACTGTGAAGTTCTAATTAAAAGGTTTATTTTAAACATTCTTATGAATAAGGTGTTACTTCACTGAAAGACTGAGATAGAGGGATAAGTCGCCTGACTGTCTAAGCAAAGCCACACTGTATGTTTTGTCAAATTAATTAGATACTTCTGCTATTGCAAATAAATAACTGGAACCAAAAATTTTCATTTTACTCTCCTACTTATTCTCTCGACTAATGCATGCTTATGTATTTTGCGTTGAGTAAATCTGAGACACCGTAGACTCATTTATAATGTAATCTGCCTTTCATAATCTGCCTTCTAGACAGATTAAGAAATATTAGCGTCCCAAAGACTAGACGTACGATCTAAATCAAAATTGTTATTCTCAGATATAAAAATTGCAGTGATCCATCTCAGCTTGTTTGAGCAGTGTTGGCACAAAGCAACAATTAATAACAGAGGAATTTAAGGATAGTGAGGGTTTCAGACTTGGAAGTATATAATTGTACTGCAAAATACTGTAAGAACTAATTAGCAATTAAATTGTAGAACACATAACAATTTAATAATGTATATAAAAAACGAAAAGTCTATGTGTACGAGAATTTCATACAAAAGCCTATATAGAATAGGATTTAGTACATTAAAAGCGGACAAATCTATGTGAAACAGAATTTAAAACAAAAATTATATGAAATAGAAATTAGTATAATAATATACTGCAAGACATTACAACGCAATTTACTCTCTTTCCGATATGCTTTCGCGGTGTAACGGTAGCACACTCAGCGCGTATTCAAGAGGTCCAGGTACGAGTCTGGAGAGGGCACTGCGCATTTTTTACTCCTTCTTCTTCAAAACAACCTAATGACTCTACAACATTATTTTAAGACAACCAAAATTATTAGCGAGAAAGCTGAATCAAGTTACATCTAATGCCCACAACGATATATGTATATATACATCATTGTGGGGATTATATGTAACTTGCTTCAGCTTTCTCACGAATATATATCGGAATAATATATATATATATTAGTCCGATATTTTTAGTTCTAACTGAAGCTAGTAATTCCGAAATATGTCTAAAACACTTTTAAGGGTTACCTCTTTTAATTTAAATATAGCAATTTTTGACTAATGCAATGCTTCAGCACTTGCCTTTAATAACTTTGACCAACTATAAACATATTTAAGCTCTTGTAGACCAGCATTAAATGCTACTTTAAGTTAGTTTGCAATGTTTTGTTAAAACTCTAATGTTACTCATACAAATTAGCTTAAAACTCTGCGCGTCGGTAACAACTAAAAGAAGTGGAACAAAATTTGAAATTTTGTTACACTTCCTTTAGTTGTAAAAATTAAGGGAATTTCATGAAATTTGAGATTTCAAGAAACTGCAACCTTAATTACTATTGCAATATTTTAGAATATTATGATGCTTGGATGGCAGTGGAATGAAGTGGCATCTAGAAAACATTCTGTCTTTTTATTCAAGGATAAAGAGTTATGTATATTGCTGTTGTAACTAATCTCGCTTATCTGATATTAAAGGAAGGCCACGAAATTTATCATGGCAAGGAAGCAAGATTGCGCCTGTCATTCGCAAGAGCCTTGAGCACAATACAGTTGTCAGCATGACTTTGCTCATTTCCGCCTCTGAGTTTTGAAGGAGAGCACTGCGGAGGGATAAGTACAAGGATTTCCCACCCCTCTTCCCTACCCTCAATCTCTCGAGAGGAATTTCGGATTTATTTTCGCATATTTAGAGCGCCCCCTTGCCGCGCAGACACTACACATTTACAAATAGCCATGGCTTCTCCGGAATTCGAGCCCGGACCCTTCGTATGGCAGCCAGGGCGCTAATTATTATTCCATTTGGGCGGCATTATATTATGCATGCCCGGTATGTAATAGGCTGTCGAGTGCTGAGATGAAAAATAGTTTAATATAAGCCTGTCTCTAAATTAATAGATTCTTGAAAACCTAAAATTAAATTATATAAAACCATGTTAAAAGCTATCATTCTTTAATAATCTGAACTGAATAAAAAGTTTAAGGGATATCTTATTTAGAACTGTTTTTCACGTGAATAGCAATTTTGGACGATTGTACATTTGAAAACAAAAATAAGTGTAGCATAGGAAGTCGTTTTCTGCAGCGACTTTTCGTAGACTTCTCTGAATCAATACTAGATAGCATTTTAAGCAAAGTTGTTATAACATCTCCATATGATGTCTTCGAGAGATTTATATTAAGATACTTATGTATCTTAATGCAAGTCTGTCATGTTTGTATTATGTAATTTATGAAGATTCTAATTTTTAAGTAATATACTTTGTATGATTAATAAAAGTATACAAAGAGTAAAGTCCTATAATTCTGTCCTTATAGTTCTCACATTGTTTTTTGTGCATTTTTCTTTTAGTTGCTTACTAATTTCAGAATATCTTATAATTTAATCTCACTTTGTATTAAATAGATCACAATTTCATATATTTGCACATTTTAAAAATATAATCATATATCTGTACATTAAATCACATAGCAAAAATGTAACACTTATACAGAGTCAGTTACCTTTACCCCACAATTTTTTTCTTCCATTTACCTGGTACCTGAGAAGAGAATGTAGTAAAGCTTTTGAATCTCCGTTGTTCCCAAGTTAATTTTCAATTTCAATGAAACTGTTGAGAATTAATTATATTCATCGCATATGCAACTAATAATAATTTTTGAAATATTCTGGTACGCTATGGCGCTGTGGTATATTCGCTTATAATGAATAAGCTCCTAGCATTCTAATGTTCTGAAATATTCTGTTACATAAGATATTGAGATTATTCTGTTACAGGCGATTATTTTTAGGAAATTAAAAATATGAGTTTAAATTTACTGAATAAATAAATATTAAAAATACAAATATAAGAAATAAGTAATAAAAACACAACAAATAAATAAACAAATAATAAAAATATAGCAAATAAATAAATACATTAAAATGACTTTTAATAATTAACACCAAACCGTAAATAAAATTATGCTTTAGTTCAAATTCCAGTTAAGCAAGGTTTTCTTCTGGTAGCAGAAACACTCAAAAGAATATTTTAAAAGAATCATTCATTATTATTTTTTGTTTCAATTCATACCTCAGGAACGCGACTATTAAACATACATTACTTAATCACTTTGCTACTTTCTGCTACTATCCACATCCTCTAAACTTCTAATTTAAATCATCTCGACAAACAAACATAAGTAGAAGAAGTAAACCTAAAAGTATACGAAATTTACAATTATATGCATGCATAGCATTACGTAACAGAGTTTGTTAATGGATTATCAATATGTTCCGCTGCAGACAGTTCGTTGCCTTTAAATATTGTAATATAATATTATGTATTCATTTTGGAAATTTCACGACAGAGAACTTCTCTTTAAATAATTAACTTAACGAATGGCTTATTCCGCAGTGCAGGTTTGGAAATGCATTAATATCTAGTTGCTCATTATTTAAGCACTTCCCTCTTCATAAAAATTGCTCATTCAGAAATTGTGCTCTTTCTGCGACTAATGTCATTTACTATGATCACAGTATTTTATTACTTACAACGCAAACTGATATTGTAATAACTAAAATTATTTTATATTTTGCTTCATCAAATGTTGATTTGCGTCATTTGAGAATTAGAATTTTATGTAAGCCTATGCTGCATGACATTTTTCAGTTTAAATGTTAATTTTACATAAACTTCTTCTTTATTTTTCTCTACTGATTAACTTTCATCGCTCACAGCTGTAATGAACATTTTATGAATGAAATAAATGTAGATGTATGTATTAAATATCTTCAAGTTGTCTCACATTAACTTGTACAAAGACGGAAACTTTATTGTACTATTTAGATATTATTTATTGATTTTTATAAATAATCGTTCATAATTTTTAAACAATGAGAAAGAGCATGTTATTGATAGGAAATTTAAGGAAATTAAATGAAATGCAGCCTGACACGATAATCAGTACGTAACTTTACATAATTCACATTCTCTCCTTCTTACTTTTCATAATTTATGCAAGAATAGGGCTTGTAAACTATTCTCCTCAGACTTTGCCTCTAAACGTTTTGACGACAAAATGTTAGACTTGGGTGTTAAAAATTCGTATACAGCAGCACGAAAAAGGAAGAACCTAAGGAAAGATTATTTTCAGGCGTTTGCGAGGTTGAAATACTCTTTGAGTTTCCCATGAAATTAATTAAATGAAATATATTTTGAATATAATTAACGTAATTAATAATTCTGCCTCATAAGAGCCCCGAAAAACAGGCAGCTACAAACATAGATTTGCATTGAAACTAGGTTGTTCTTTCTCCGTACTAGATGAAATAGAACTTCAAGATTAAATGAGGACTTAAAGAAACATTGCCCAAAGACTTAAGATGTAAAACTGCCTTCATTTCAATTTCTTTGCGAGAAACAATGCAGGTAGCCAATGCAATCTGATTCGTTTTCTTGCACTTCATAACCGAACTCCTACAAGTTTGTAAGATTTGTGGGGAGTTGCTTCTCTGTTACTAAATGTTTCTTTATTTTCGGAAGTTTCCATTCCTTTATTATCGATTCCCCCATTCCTTGATTTTGAAATGTTTTAATACCTGTCATGTGATCATGAAATGCGTCTTTGAGCGAAAAGTTTATGTAATTGGTAGCATTTTTAATGCTATTTTCCTTAAGACATATGAACTATGAGACTTATGAAATTTTCGTGAGTATTCAAGTTTTGTCATAAAATTCTTTGAAATGCAAGCTTTAAAATATGGAAAAGTTAAAATATGGGACGCTATACGAATGTTGGAGATGACTTAATTTTCTGAGGAAAGGGATGAAAGAAAATATGAGAACTTTTACATTAACTACGAAAATGCCATATAATAATCTTTCATTTCTTTATAAACTCTTCCATATAATTAATCTGAATTCAATAAAACAATGTAACACAATATTGAAAACCTTAAAAGTAGTCAGTTTGTAAGGTTTTAGTTAAACTAACCAAGTTTATTTTAATTTAAATCTTTTCTATCTCCTCTCTGCTTCAACTTCCTGTCAGAAGAAGCGCGCGTTTTTAGCTTATGCTAATTTTTGAAGTTCAGCCATGCACTATTTAAGACAGAGGTAGAAACCTCTCGGTGTGTGAGAGCTTTGCCTCAGATCACGGTCACGCTGCTCAACGTTCGCCTGACCAGCTAGCAGTTTAAATTTATAAGCCATAGTGCTTACTACGTGATTGCATTGTAAAATAAATTAAAGTGCGGTAGTATTTAGTATACCTTGCTACGCACCCTTTTAGATAGAGGCCAACTTCCGCGAATTGCTCTGCGAAGCAAAGTTTAATTTAAGTTCTATTTTAATTTATTTAAATTTATTTGATTGTTAAGTTCGACCAAAGTGTGGTCTGTTACGTTCTGTATCTCTCCCGAATTGGGAGGTTTGTATTTAATAGTGATTGAATAAAAGAGGATTTCAAATCCCTTCACGTGCAGTTATTCTCCAGCCCAGCAGTTACATCAGAACATAGCGTACCTTCCGCTCCCTGTTCCAGTTCAGGACTTAGAACGTAAGGATAAGAACCCTTTACAGAATTTACCATGTTCTCAAAGAATACACACAGAATGCTAAGTCCTGATAGTGGCGCCCGCACAAAAAGAAGAGGATGGCCTCAACAACAAGAAGACGAACCTGAGACACCTGCTGTACCTGTCCAGAATCCTGAGATAGCACCTCCTGGCATAGAAGGATTCGGCTACATCGTACAAACCATGCGAGCAGCCATGAAGCCAGCGGCAAGTTTTGACGGCAAGACAGCCGTAATCAATTTCCTGGAAAAGCTAGACTCCCACTTCATGCTATATCCAGTCCACGAATTTCAGAAAGTCGCTCTTGCTACCAGCGCTTTGAAGGGCCAAGCGCTAAGTTGGTTCAAGTGCATCGGAAAGAATCTCTTGGGGGAACCAGGAAGCCCCACATACACGTATGAAAATTTCAAGAATTCTCTAGTGAAAGCATTTCCCGTGGTGCGAGATCGAGCCAGATTGGAAGCTGAACTGTTTAGCCGATACCAAGAAAGAATAGAAGATTTGTCTAATTTTATTTTGAGGAAAATTCAAGTTTTCAAGCTTTTGTATGGAAGTCGCCCGGATCCTGAAATTATTCAAGTTATACTTCCTAGGCTACTGCCCCAAGTTCAAGATTTCATCGAACTAAGAAATCCAACAACATTAGACAGATTATTTGAGCTCGCGGTACAATTTGAAAGCCGAAGAACAGCCGACAACGAACGACGACGCCAATTTGAGCGAAGAAGTCAGTGGAGTTCGCCAAGACCGCAGCAAAAGCAAAATCAAAGTTACGGGAATAAGGCGAAGCAATGGCCGAAGAAAGATGTGTCTCCTAAAGCGAGCGGCGAACGAAGGGAATTTAATAGAAGAACAAGCAAAGATTCCGAGGGCAACCAGAAGAAAAAGAATTTAAACTAAGAGGGATTTCTTCGAGGAAGGTGAAGAAGTCCGAAGCAGCGCAAAACCCTTCCAAAATCAATTTAAACACCGTGGTCGTTAAGAATTTGAGTTTGCCGAAGATTGAAGTTCTAATCAACAACATACCGGCGACAGCCCTCTTGGATACAGGAGCCCAAAGCAGCTTCGTATCGGAAAGATTCTTTAAGAAGCACTTTCGACGTTACAGAATTTTTAGTGCAAGAGACACGGATGTCATAGCGGCCCAAGGAGAAAAATGTAGCTGTTTAGGAAAAGTACCATTGTTCGTGCGTATCAACAACGAACAGGTAAGAATCCTGTTTTATATTGTGCGTAACCTGCAGACTTGTATTATTCTAGGTGTGGACTTTTTTAGTTTGGCAGAAGCAAAAATTGATTTCAAGGGGGGAGAACTAACATTAAATATGAAGCCAATTGAAGCGAAGAATGATAAGCCCCCGCAGCTGGACTTGGAACATTTACAAGCAGAGGAAAAAGAGAAAATCCAAGGTCTGGTAAGTCACTTTGCGAATTTATTTAGTGATGTACCAGGCTTTACGCAGGTGGTGAACCACGACATTGACACGGGGGACGCTCAGCCAGTTAGGCAAAAGCCATATAGATATGATAGGACAAAAGAAGAAATAATTGAACATCATATTAAAGAGATGTTAAAGAATAAAATCATCACGCCAATTTCTAGCAGTTATGCTAGCCCCGTTGTCCTGTGTAAGAAAAATAATGATTACCCGATTACGCACCCGAAGCGGTGGCGTTTTGCTATAGATTATCGCAAGTTAAATTCAGTTACAAAATATCCTGTATATCCGTTGCCGATAATTGAAGAAATTATTCGAAATATTTCGTCTACAAAATACATGACTACATTAGATCTCACGAGTGGCTATTTTCAGATTGGGGTAAAACCCGAGGACGTACACAAAACCGCGTTCATAACGAAATCTGGTACGTACGCATTTCTTAGAATGCCGTTCGGATTATCCGGCGCGCCGGCAACGTTCCAAAGATGTATGGACATCGTCTTAAGACCAGTCCTTGGTAAAAGCACTTTCATATATTTAGACGATATTATAATTACGAGTAGTACTCTAGAACAACACTTACAAGATTTAAGAAAAGTATTTTCATTGTTAAACGAAGCTGGTTTAAAGATAAATGCGTCTAAATGTAAATTTGCCGCAAAAGAGTTACGTTATTTAGGATTTAAAATTTCCCAAAAGGGAATCGAAACGGATCAGTCAAAAATAGTAGCCATTAGAAATTATCCTGTTCCTAAAACAGCGAAGAAATTATCGTCGTTTCTCGGGATGTGTTCATATTACCGGGCTTTCATTAAAGACTTTGCAAAAATAGCTGAGCCACTGCTAAAGTTGAAAAGAAAAAAAGCTAGGTTTTCGTGGTCAGCAGAAGCCAACTTGGCGTTTCAAAAATTGAAAGACGCATTGACTCAAGCTCCCGTCTTAAAATTTCCAGAAGGGGATAAAGGATTAGAGATTTCAGCGGACGCTTCAGATTTCGCGATTGGTGCAGTGCTTTCCCAAAATGGTCAGCCCGTGGCTTTTTTCAGCCGAACATTAAATGAAACCCAAAGAAACTATTCCGCAACAGAGAGAGAAACTCTCGCAGTGTTAGCATCAGTACAGAAATTTCGTGTGTTCTTTGGAAGTTCTCCAGTAACTGTATATACCGACCACGCGGCGGTCACTAGACTCTATTCTGGAAAAAATTTATCACCCAGATTAATAAGGTGGGCTCTCAAATTACAGGAATATAACCTAATAATTAAACATACGCCGGGAAAGGAAAATGTTGTGGCAGATGCTTTAAGCAGAATTAACTTAGATGAAAATGGAAGTGTAATTAAGATAGCCATGTTAACATCCAAAGTATTAGATTCTCGTGAAACAGTAATAGCCGAACTCAAAAAAGATCCGGAGTTCAAAAATATATACAATTATTTGGCCGACCCTGAGAATTTCAATCATCCGGATATTGTGCCGATAAGAAATAGGGCCGAAAATTACGAATTAATTGACGGACTGTTATTCTATACGAAAGCTACTAATGAGAATCATGAATATAGACCGGTTATCCCAGCTAGCATGAGGTTGAATGTATTAGAAGAGTTGCATGATTGTGCCATTTCGGCTCATTTAGGTATAAGAAAAACTGTTCAGAGAGTTCGCGAGGCAGTTTTCTTTCCAGAACTGCAAAAGTTTACTAGGGCGTATGTCCAGTCGTGCCCAACATGTCAATTAAATAATTATGTTAATTTCCGCCCGGCCGGGTTCCTAAATAGTATTAAATCAGAATTCCCAAATCAAATAATAGGCATCGATTTACTTGGACCTTACCCTCGAAGTAAAGTTAATAAAAGCCGATATCTTTTAGTTATAGTGGATCATTTTAGCAAATGGTTAGAGTTAATTCCGTTAAAACGCGCGTCTGCAAAAATTGTAGTAGATTCAATTCTAAATAAGTATATTTTAAAATACGGGGCGCCCCTAAAAGTTATTTCAGACAATGGTCCTCAGTTTGTTAGTAAAATGTTTGAGGAAATGTGTGCAAAACTGGGCATACGTCATCTAAAGATGGTCCCGTATCGTCCGCAGTCAAACATAGCGGAACGGGTGAATAGAAATGTAGTGAAAATAATTCGTAGTTATGTGAAAAACTATCACTCTACCTGGGATAGCCATATAAATGAATTTGCATTTGCACTTAGGACCGCCAAACACGATACTACACAAAAAACACCCGCTGAACTCTTCTTAGGAAGAAAGATCTTGACCCCCCTAGATAAACTGTTCTTTGTACAGGAAAGGGCAGAAGAATTTAAAATGAGTGATATACAAAAGTTAATACGGGAAGCGACGGAAAATATAGAAATGGCCCAAAGAAAACAGAAATTGTACTATGACCTAAAAAGAAGAGAGGTCAAGTACAATGTGGGAGATGAAGTGTTGAAGATTAAACACAACTTGTCAAATGCCCCAGAGGAAAAGGTGGGGAAATTTTTTCCGCGTTTTGAAGGCCCGTTCACAATTGAACAAATTACGGGGGCAGTGGTTATATTAAAAAGAAATGATGGTCAAACGCTCAAAGCGAATGTGGACCAAATAAAACCGTTCTATAATCGCAGCAAAATGGCTGTATTTAAAGATTCGTTTCAGGATCCGAGGCAATCGACTAGCCAGGAAGATATACGTCAGCAAAAACAGCAGGAACCAGCTACAACGGCATCGAAATGTCAGAAGAAGAAAGCTCCCCCCCAACAAAGAAATAAGAACCAAAAAGGTGGTTTCAAAAGAAAGTCTCACGATGCAGGTGAACAAATCTACGAACGGAATTACGAGCGCACCAAGAGAAGAAAGCAGAATGGGCAAGGGAAGCCCAATGTATCCAAAAGAACTGTGGAATCATCGGACAGGTGCCTGAGAAGCAAGAAACGTCGATTGCAGCCTGAGAATCAACTTCCCGAATACAGCAGGAACCAGGACAAGCAACGAGCAAGGGCCCAGGAGAGAAGGGCCCAGTCCACCAAACGTCCAGCGGAGCAACCTCCTCTACAAAGGAAATTGCCGAGGATACAACGACGGAATTTCAAAAGAAAAAGAGACGAGCAGGCTCCGAAAGAACAACGAAAAACGAGGAAACTGAACCAGGCCACAACTTACTCAAGTTTTAAAGATTGGGCCAAGAAAAGGATGGACGATCATAATAAGATAAGTACAATTTCGTATTCAAAAGTTTAGTTAATTTTTGAGTATACTGCAAGTTGCAGGGCTGATTTTACCTCAAGCGAGGTTGACTTTTACGCCAAGTGAGCGATAAGTCCTCATATGGAAAGTAAAATGTTTTGTTAAAAGAAATTGTAATTTTCAAAGATTTAAAATCACTTAATGTTTTGTAAATAGATTAATTCTGTAAAAGCAATGAATTGCTGAAAAGAATATGTTAACTAAATGATTTTGTATGACGCTTTGTCTAAAGACTTGTAAAATGTCTAGAATGAAAATTCGGAAAATTGAAAAACACGATTTAGTCTGTAGACTATTAATTCAATGTAATTTGATATTTCAAGAAAGTACCTTGAGAAAGGAATAGGAAGCACTTGCTGTAAGCTTAGAAATTTAACCTATATTTCTGTAAGCTTAGAAATTTAACCTCTATTTGCATTTCAGGATTGCTATGAAATTGTTAATGTGTTATGAAATGTAACAAATAATATTATGCTAGCAATGCACGTTAAGTGCAATATTAATGTGAATGTTGTGTGCAAACTGCGAATTTGTATGCATGAAAAGTTAAAGATTGACTATTTTAGAATGCAAGTGTTAATTAGGCTCTCCACCAAATACACTTAAAGTGTTAGACATAAAGCTAGTGAGAACCTTAGGATTAGCTGGTTATAGGGCGTTTTTTTCAGGTCTCGTATGTCAAGTTCTAACTAATGTTAGTCGATTGTAGGTGGAAGAGTTGAACACCCCCGAACACATAAAAACCCGCAATGGCGGTTTGCTTTACATCCAACACCGGTGAGAGAGCATACGGGGGAAGAATTTAATTGTGCTTGAATGATAATGTGTGTGTGCAAAATTACACAAAAAAAAAAAAATAAGGATTTGTACCACTTAGAATTATTCTGTTATTATGTCATACTAAAGTTGTTTTCCTTCCAGATTTTGCTGGAAGGAGTAAGACTGTTTGAAGAATAAGACTTGAAAAAAAAAATGTTGAAGATTGTTGTTCCAGAAAATTTCGTCTGTATTTTACACAAACATATATTGCCTTGTAAGAGTTGGCCTAAGTTTAGAACAGTGAAATTTTCGACTATTTAGAATTGCTAGTTTTCAACATGGTCCGTTTGGACCAAAGTAGTTTAACTATCGCAATTCTGGCGGGAAGTTTGTAAGGTTTTAGTTAAACTAACCAAGTTTATTTTAATTTAAATCTTTTCTATCTCCTCTCTGCTTCAACTTCCTGTCAGAAGAAGCGCGCGTTTTTAGCTTATGCTAATTTTTGAAGTTCAGCCAAGCACTATTTAAGCCAGAGGTAGAAACCTCTCGGTGTGTGAGAGCTTTGCCTCAGATCACGGTCACGCTGCTCAACGTTCGCCTGACCAGCTAGCAGTTTAAATTTATAAGCCATAGTGCTTACTACGTGATTGCATTGTAAAATAAATTAAAGTGCGGTAGTATTTAGTATACCTTGCTACGCACCCTTTTCGGTAGAGGCCAACTTCCGCGAATTGCTCTGCGAAGCAAAGTTTAATTTAAGTTATATTTTAATTTATTTAAATTTATTTGATTGTTAAGTTCGACCAAAGTTTGGTCTGTTACGTTCTGTATCTCTCCCGATTTGGGAGGTTTGTATTTAATAGTAATTGAATAAAAGAGGATTTCAAATCCCTTCACGTGCAGTTATTCTCCAGCCCAGCAGTTACATCAGAACATAGCGTACCTTCCGCTCCCTGTTCCAGTTCAGGACTTAGAATGTAAGGATAAGAACCCTTTACAGAATTTACCATGTTCTCAAAGAATACACACAGAATGCTAAGTCCTGATAAGTTAAACTCTTATTAAGCAGTATAAAAGAAGGTAAGACCGTACAGACAAATATTTTCAATTGCAATTAAATATTATAGTTATTTGAAAAAAAAATGTGCTCGCCTTGCTTTGCCTTAACTATGAACAATAACATTTCCATTAACTATTATTACATTGTAAGATCTCGCTGGCCCAACTTGTCAGACGCTGGGATAGTGAGTGATGCTATGCGTGAAGTCACACAAAAATGTGCGAAGGGGTTGAAACCCTTTTATTGTACCTTTAAAATTACAACTGCGTCTACTCGACGCTCACAAACTGCGCCAACCCGGCGGTTCAACTAAGAGTAAAGTAAACTGAAAGTAAGAACTAGATGAACAAATATCAAACACAATCGAAGAGGCTCTGAGATCCTAACCAACCGCGTTTTAAATTACCCCTGAAATTTCAGCAAGATTTCTGATTAAACAGTTGAAACTTAGCACTTCTGCAAAGCTAGGCACACAGGCCGATACGCGCTGATCTAAATTCTACCGAGCAATATCTCCAGCGTCTCTTGAAAGCAAGACTCTCGCACTCTAATTTCGTCTATATTTAATTCAACTAGCTTCCGCTAAATTTGAATAAACTGCGCGTGCTACTAAAATTTACGTACTCTGGCACGGGCATTTCTAGGGGAAAATGAAGGCTAAACAGGAAAGGAATATTAACTTAAAATAAATGTTAGTTAAAATAAATATAACCCTACAACATTTTCCTCTACATAGTTACACGTAGTTACTTTCTGCTCTTCCATCTGCTTACTATCTACCTCTTCATCAGATAAAAATGTTCTGTAGTTTATCTGTAACATCTTCATTGTTTATTATTATGTCATCATGCGTGGGTCTAAGATCCGTTTTAAACCTGATAACACCAGGATTTGAAATCGTGATACCTTCTTGGAAACTGCATTCAAGGCCCTTACTTTGTTCTGATCTATTGGTAATCTTGAATCACATACTGTATTACTGTTCTACACCAAACAAATACAAAGATCCTTTCAAAGTTCACTATTTAACCAGGATTTGTCCAGTATTTACTATCAATGTATTCTAATAATTAAATACACACTGTCCAGAATTGGAGAAACAGGATTTTGATGTTTAAAGAATAATTATACATCCTTTTGCTTTTAATTCTTTTCTTCTCTATTTTGCAGTAACGACTTAATATATTTTTGTCACACTTTATTAGTGCAACTCAGTTTCAGTGGTATTTCTTTGCATGTTACTTTGTAAATTGCAATCATCATACCTTCATAATAAAAACATTGGCGAGAAGGTTAGCGTCTTACATCAGGCATTTTTAAATGATGTTCAATAATTTCTAAATAAAACATTTTAACATCTTATAGTGTTCCTCACTTGTATTCTATTAACTAAGTGTTAAGGAACCTAGTGAACAGTTAAGCGAATAATCACTTAAGTCCAAGAACAGAAACGTAAGCTCAAGAAGGATTAATTACTCTTTATTTGCTCAAAATAAAGATTTATAGTTGGCCCCTTTCTCAGGGCGTACAGCAAAGCCTCCACTTGGGCTTAAACTCAAAATGTAGGAAATAAGAACTAACTAATGACTAACTAAAGAGATGTAACCGAAGCTAACACAATTCTAAATTAGTTGGCCCGTAATATTAAATTAGCCAGCGTAGCTATCAAAAGGCACCTAATACGGCCGAGTGTAGTAATAGTTAGAGAGACATAACCAAAAAGCAAACGCGCCCATTCAGGTATCCTAAGTCTCTCTCTCGAAGTCAGTGGAACTTTGACTTAACTACTACTCTACTTCTCATTTGCATTTAACACTATTCTAAGAACTCATTCTGGTAAGGAATTGTAAGCTGAAGCTAGAAGAGATAGGAAAGTGTCATAAAATTAAAAAAACTGTTATGAAATTAAAATATACTTTACAGTCTTAACAGTTTTAATTCAGGTATCTTCATTTCTATTTTGAACAAATAATTTACCTCAGTTTAAATAAAGTTTATATTGCGCTTTAAGCAGTCATTGTTTCTGAAATAAAAAAATGCAGTAATCTGATAATTTATACTCAAAATTCTAAATTCTATTTAAGAAAGACAATAACTTGAGACGGAACTTGAAACATTAAAATTTAGGAAATAGATCAACTGAATATAATTTCAGCTCTTAATTTTTAATCGATTCCGGAATCATTAAAAGTTTCCAATGACTTTTGAACAATTTCTGAAATTTTGTTGCTATACAAGCAAGTATTTTTATAATTTATAGAGTGTTTTCAAGAATCATGAATGGAGAAATGATAATTACATAAATTTAGTATTTTGAAATGGTCTGCATTTTAAATAGTGTTAGGAAAGAGAAAATTCCTCATGATATTCTCTTTGTTTATGCTCAGAGCTTGAATAAAGATATAAGTTATTATTCATATAAAAGCGCCTTGGGCTGTAATGAAGATATCTGCTGAAAAGAATGCTAAAAATACGCAAAAGCTTTTACTGTGATGCATCAAATGCGAATAAAACCTAAATGACAATGAGTTTTACAACGTTATTTCCTAAAGATTAAATATAATATTATTTATTTAAATTCTATTTAAATTCCCTTTTAAGATTCATTTTCCTATGGAATGGATTAATTTCCGCTCAACCGGTACGTGGTTAACATCGCTGACTGCCGTTTCGAAGGGCCCGGGATCGAATTCCGGAGAAGACATGGATGTCTGCGAATGTATAGTGTCCGTGCGGCATGGGGACTCCCTTAATATGCGGTGATAAATCCGAAAGTCCTCTCGAAAGGTTGAGGGCAAGGAAAGAGGAGTGGGAGACCCTCAGACCCGTTCCTCTGGGGTGCTCTCCATCAACATTGGTGGCGGAACTAAGATAAATCGCACTGTCACCTGTAAAGTGCTCAAGGCTGTTGCCAGCGGCAGGTGTAAACTTGCGCTTCCTGCCACGAGGAATTTCGTGGGCTTGGGCTGACTGCAAGTCAGACAAGGGAGAATTAGCAACAACAAGCATTAATTAAGAAATAATTTCTAAATTTTCAACAATGTTTAAAAGGGTAAAACTATTTACAAAACTGTGATAAAATTGATCACAAAACATTACTGAATCGCAGTTGTAAAACAACAATAGTGTATGGCATTCTAATTTAGTTGGAATTACTCTTATCCCATATTAGAAAAGGAATAGTAATCGGCTTGTTTAGAGCTCAACAAAAATAAACAACAGAAGTAAAATATAAGAAAACTTTTCTCTCATTATCAGAGGATATATCTGCGGTATCAAAACCATTACTTTCTCATCTCTTTCTACTTACAGGCTGTCTACTTATTGAGAATAAAAAAGCATTCCTCTTGTATTACAAGTCATTACTTGGGATGCAACGCGAGATTCAGAAGCTCGATAAAACTCATCCATCATTTAATGATCAACACAGATGCTATTTCCCTTATGTATGAAAGGTTCAACTAGGAAATAAATTACATTTAGAGGATTGATCTTTAAGCAACCTGAACACCAGTTTTAGAAATTTTCCAGTCTGGCGCAACTATAGGAATTCCAAGCAAAAAATTACTTTCCTGGTACTTGTCATATTAAAAGACAAAATTTCGATGAAAGTAGAAAATGCCATCTAAGACCTTCTACCTTCAGTTAATTTTATCTATTACTTAATGCTTTCTTTAATTTAAAATTCTATTAGGAGATCTGAAATCTTCGTTATCAACTTTTAGAGTGAAGTTAGTAATAATACCAGAAGCCCTGAATGAAGCATTAGCATAAAACTTTTTCTAGTCTGTTACTATTTTTAAAGTCGTCATTCGCTCCGAAGTTCCTCTAGATATGTTGAAATGAGTCTTAATATTTTTATAAAAATATTTTAAACGTAGTGCCTGATGCCATGAAAAAGCTTTGGATATTGATTTTTGCATTAAAAACCAGAATACGTATATTTATATTGAACTTTACTGATCCTTCATACGGCTTCAGAACGTAGAAACTGAAGAATACATTTTCGTTCTTTTGAAATAAATTAATTTTTATATCTCTGAGTTCTTTAAAAGCAGATTTTTTGTTATATTAATTAATTTAATTAATTACTTTACCGTTAATACATTCGCATTACAATGCGAATGCTAAAATGCCAATGTAGTTCTCCGAAATTTTCTCTATTCTAATTTTCAGAAAAGCAATTTTTGGCGATTGCTAAATTATGTAGACAGCAATAAATTAAAAGTTTACTTCAGTTAATTCAAACTTAACTTTCTCACTAAAGGTTATCGACTTAACCTTACATTATATCTTTCTTCTTTAAACAACGTACTTTTTAAGCACTTGTCAGATAAAATTAATTATTTTTTTATTAAACACAGTCGATAATTTTACCAGTTTGAAAGCAGTAAACAATAATAATAATATTAAGAAATACCTTTTCTGAGTTTTATTTTTGACATATAATTATATTCTAGCATAAACTATCATAATAATATTAACCATCTGTAATTATAGTACTGCCTTTTTTGTTTTCTGTTGCCTCGCCTTAAAAAATGCTGTTTTAGTCACTATTTACTTCGAAACTTCTACTTAGATTTAAAACATAGTCTCGTAATCCATCTATTAATATCTCAAGCAGCTAAACGTTATTGCATAAAAAATTAGAATTAAAATGTTGAGAGCAACTCAAATTTTCTTCATTTCACAAATTAAAAATTTAACCTCTTTATATATTAAGACCGCGATTTATTTCATAAATTTATGATTTATTTTATAAAATCATTCATGAATTCCCAAAGAGTACACATGTTTCTTTTAAGAATACTTATTTTAGACAATTTGAAAATGATCCATATATCATAAAATCGTCGAATTATAGCTTGCAGTTAGGCTCTCGTCATTAGGCAATAAAATAACCTGTTCTGCAATACACTTAACCTTACAGATGACTTATTAATAATAATGAGTATATACATTTGTGTATCTATATGATCGAAAGAGGTCAATAGGAATAAGGACTGAAATTTATCGTTTCAAGGTAGAATTCGTATACAGGATGTAAAACTTTTGAAAAAATGGCTTATGAACTTTGAGCGTAAAATTTGTTTCTCATAAATATAAAGAGAATAGAATGTCTTTTAAGAACAACATTAAAATATATGAAATCAGTATCATTTAACCCACATTTAATTCCCTTTCCTTTCTACAATATACAAACGATGATGTTATTGTTTGATATCACCCCGTTTTCTTTAAAGTTCTGAAATTTTTAAAATCATATACGCTCTGTAAAAAAATAAGTAAATAAAAGTTTGACAACTTGATATTGCAGTCAGTTTATAAACTGCTAGATGAGTGGATTGAATATAAACGTAAAGTAACACACCCCATAGTCCTTAATTCCAAGCTAGGTATTACAGAAAATATATGTTGAGATGGAATCTGGGGCTTTTGCACTTTTCTTCTACGCTAATAGCTTGAAAGTACTTTCGGATCGAGAGAAAGCTCCCTTTTTCGCAAAATGTCAAAGCACTTGCAAATATATATGCTTCATTCGGCTTTTGAACCTGAACTCAATAGTGTGGCAATCATCCTCTTCTAACCATCATACCGTCTGGAGTTGTTAACAACTTATTAAGGTGACATCGTGTGTGGCATACAGGGCATGAGATAATTTATATAAGTGCCAGAAATGAATAAACTTTCTATATTTACTGAAAATTCTAATCACTTTGTAGTCGAATTTCTGCAGGGAAAAAAAGATTAGCATAGATTTGACGCAGGAATAATTAGCATCACATAGTCATACATAAAGCCAAAAGAATGATTTCAGTTAAAAATATGGGGATTACACTTTCGCTTAATATAAGCAAAGGTATTTTGCTTAACGCAGTATTATATGCATATTCAACACCAATGTAGTCGAAACTTTGAAACAATCTGCTCAAAGATTTCAACTAATACACATTAAATGAATGCCATGCCAGATATAATTCTTATGGCAGAAAGAGAGAGATGATACATTTTATATTCTTCTTCGCTTGTCTTTGCACTGTAATTTCCTCTTGCGCTAATTTCTCGATGCCGCCTTAGCATCATTTATTGCATGAAGTTATTTAAGCTGCGTAGCTAAAGACTACGGAAGTTGGAGACTCTTACAGCTCTTATCGCGAATGTCTTAATGTAATATCTAATCCCGTACGAGGAATTGGATTATTTCATGAGATTAGAAGTGACCTCAGTAAAACTGACTGTCGACTTAAGAGTTACATATCTGGAATTCCTACAAAATGTATGGCATAAAATTGATACATGCATGATGAACCAAGAAGCGAAGGTGTTTTGTTCAATTTACGTCTTGTAACGAACTCCTATACTATGTGATGCTACCTGGCCTGGTCCTCGAATTCAGTTATTTTAATTATTTCATGTGCTGTTAAGAACGTATTTTACTAGTGAGCATTCTAATGAGCTTCCTATAACTATTTCAACTCATGGTAAACATGAGCTTTATGTAGTGATAGCATGTATCTTATTTCATTATAAGCATGTATCTATTTTCATTCCGCAACAAGTGTAATTTTTGTAACATCTACAATTTATTAACTAAAAGAAAATTTTGAAATTTTTGTACAAATGATGATTCCTGTAGGCTAACTTGTAACTCAGTAACCTACATTCTTTTGCTGATACATGAATGCGAACAGCTATTAATAATACGTGTAGCTTAAACACAGGAAATGGGTAAGTAAAGAACATTTTAAAATTTAATTTTAAAAGCAGGAAATGAATTTGAAAGACATTCTGCGTCAAAGCTAATTTTGAAAGTTTCAAAACGTAATAACCAACATAAAATATTTAAATTTTACTTTTCCTAGCATTTTAAAAATAATTGCAAGTTTATTCCCCTGCCATTTTATTTTAGAATATTAGATTAATAAATTGTATTATTCAATAATTACGCCATTATTTTGCTGTTGAGCTGAATACTGTGCAAAGTGCAGAATTTAGTGGAGCATTTACTGCAGTAGATTTGACTTTAAAAACGACAGTCTGTATAATATAGCATAATAAGCTCCTTAATGTATTTTTAATCCCTTCGGAATTTTTCTTTATTTCAAGTCATTATTTAAACCGTGCATTGAAATCATTTTAGAAACCTTTAAAAATAGTATTAAATAGCGTGCATTAAACATGCTTTTCCTTCATTTAACAGTCGTACGATTTAGTTCTTTTTATCACTTCTTTTAAATTATTTTTAAATGACTCAAAAAAAGTGTTTAAACTAAACGTGAAATAGGCTGATTTAAAACTCGAAACTACAAAGCTATTTTAAATTTCCATTTTTTTTTTATTTTTAAAGCTGGGTTAGCTGAAAGGAATTTAAGTCGAAAATTATATGCAAAACTATTTTTCCATTTTTGACCGAAACAAATTTTGATTTAGGTGAGTTTCTAAAGTACTTGCTTATTTAACCCTTGATAAAACTTTCCCAAAACATTTATGGTCCTTTCCTAAAATTGAAATTTAATTAAAATTTTATTTTATCATTGTTTACCCAGTTAAATATTTATGAGTTTACATTTAGATGCATTTACATTTTCTTCTTAATATTTAGTTATATATGCCACATATATCTATAACATGAATTCTAAAATTTTATACACATTACGGAAAATATTTATTGAATCAAAAGAGAAGAATACAGAATGAAGTAATATCTTTTAGGTTTAATGATGGCTACAGATATATTTATTCATCTTATAGGCAATTTGTCTATAAAGTACTAAATTTAATCAAGAAGTTTTCAAAACTAAAAAATTATCGACATTTTTTTGGTGTTTTAATGTTTCTGATATTTGGTCGTCTTCTATAAAATGGTAATGTAGTGATAATAGTTCTTAGAAAAGCATACAGCATCAAATGACCAACTCTTTCTCTCTCAGGAATTGCTTATATTATAAAAGGAAATGTAAAATCTAAAATGAAAATTAACTAAACATAGTGGTTTTAGGAAGAGTTTAAATCAATGTATCAATGGGCAGATCGCATCTTTGCGTAAGGCATTCATAAAAGAATAGTGCGGTTTAAAACGTTATTAAAACATTTATTTGTTACCTTACCAATGTACGAGAAACTTGGACAGTTGTCCTTACTGCGGTAAACGACATATGCCAAAAGTAACGGCAACTGCTGAAGTTTCACATAGCTTGGTTACAATCCTTCAGTGTGTGCGCCCTAGGTCACACGACACACATCTCATGGTAATTGAATCCATGAAACTACGTGCATCATTACCATTGTAATATGCGTTCATAATCCAGTCACGAATTTCCTGGTTGAGGACGCCCAGCCGGAATAGTGGTTAGTGACCCCAACTGCCGTAGCGTTGGGACCGGTGAAGGCATTGTTGTAACTGCCCGTCCCTTCATAAGAGGCAACGGTGGCCACTCATTAGTGGCTTTCATAATCAAATGGCCACCAATTCCAGCCCTTGTAGTGGCGCAAAGCTCATGGCTATTAAATAAAGCGCCTGGCCATTATTTTTTTTAATTTTAAAAAATTTCCTTGATAGTCATTCGCATTGATGATAAAAAAGCGCTGTCTGTCTGTCTTTAGAAAATTCGAACAAAAGGAAATCGCATGCTATAAGAGCAGACGGACACGATGGCCAAGTCGCTGTCGCTGTCTCGAGCAAGTCAAATCAAGTGGAACACAATTTAAAAACACTTGTAGATTCCTGCGAAGATGGGTGGGGCAGCTTCGTGCAGTTCTAGAATGTAATCGCCCAAATTGGCATTATCAAACGTAAAAAGCCAGATTTTCAACAGAAATGTTCAGAAATGAGTCGCTAAGCACTACTGCTTCCCAGAAACAAAAAAGGACATTTTTTTAGGAAGATTACACGGAAAGCTTTGTCTCTTGAAGAGCCAAACTGCTGCTACATTTTCAAAACCATGCACAAATATCATGCTGTACTGTAATCATAGATCCGAACTCTTCAAAACGGAGCACACAGAAAGCCTTCTGCTGAGATGCGATGTTGGAGACTGAACCCGAGAGCCACTCAGTGAACTCGAGGAGCTAACTAGTAGCAGCGCAAGAAACATTTGGTCAGTTGCTGTTACTGACAGTGTGAGTAGTGTCCTTATAAAGGGAAAAATAAGTTTTTTATTAATTGTTTAAATTACACCATTCTTTTGTATATGTGCTGTATAAGTAGCTGACTAAAGGCGATTTTAATAGCGCCCAACTAAAAAAGAATCCTTGTCCTCTATTGTTGTTACCCTTCAGGTAGAAAGGAGAAAATATGAAAGACACATTCGATCAGATGACGGCCAAATTTGTAAGCTAAGTGTAAATCTCATAAGTACTACATTTAAGGGGAAAGAATGAGGAGCTGTAAAAATATGCTTAAGAGTTACATGCTATGCTTGCGTAATTATAGTAGTCAGACTCAAAAGAAAAACAACGGAAAGGCAGAACTCCTACAATATTTTGATGGCCGTCTTTAAGAAAGCACAAATACTAAATTTTCTAAATACATTTTGAAGAGGAAATTTTATTTTTAAATTTTAACAGCTTATATTACGCATTCACAATTATTATCTTAATTTCTATTCATTATGATATATTACGCTCTTTTTCTCTTACACTTGTTTCGCGAAACTTAATCTGCCAATATATTTTTGGCTATTTTCCATTTCTTAATAATTTCTTACAAATAAATTCCGCTCAGCTCTAAAACTTTTGACTCGCATCTAAAGCTGTACAGATGCGAATGCTATAAGCCTTTTACGTATTTGTGGAGGTGAAATGATATGTTCCGTGTATGAATCTAAATCCACGCTGCACATATTTCTATAACTATAGTCAATACGCCTTCCTTATGGAAAGTTTTCAATTGACTTCTTAAACAAAAATAAAGTCTCTAGTTCAAATAGAACTCTTCTATTCTTTCTATAAATAGGCGATTCAAATACTATTTCTCAGCTTAAAGTTTCTGCCTATTTGTTTATTTGTGTGGTTGTGATAATAAATTTCTGAGTTCAGCATATTAAGCTTGGGACCGTGTACGACTGCGAAGCTTAATGATGCCTTCTTTGTAATATTTGATATTTATGGTAAAATATATCGAATGGAAAGAATTGAAACAATTAGAATTTGCTTTCTTTCAAATTAAATTCTTTTGTGCAGTTCGGAAATTCACTAGCTATTAAAAATTATGCTGAAATGTTTATAACACAAAGATAAAATATAAGTTATACATTTTGAGTTCATAAAAAGGAAACCTTAATGCCTGTAAACCAAACTTATGAACTGTTTATAAAACACAAGATGCATTACCGGCTTAAAATAAGCAAGCTGCCAATATTAAACAGCACAGTCATAAAATTTGCATGAAACAAAATTTATATCTATATGATGAAATTTAAAAACTAAATTTTTATACATAGATTTAAATGAAAAAATTTTTACCTTGTGAGGATTTAGTACTTCTAATAATTACTTAATGAATTAGAATATACCTAAGCAAACTCCGACTCGATATCGGTCGTAGGAAGTAAAATCGTGAATTATTTGAACTATCTACCTGTATTTTTTAAAATCATTTTAGCTTTGAAATGCAGCTATTTAAATAAACCAATGGCATTGCATTAGGATATTTTTATCAATTATACTTAATTTAAAAAAACAATCTGAATTTTCTGAATTTCGTAGGAAAATAAATTACTCTTTTCGGCAACATCTTGAAATTTTCATTTCGAAAATCTTGAAAATTATTACGTCCATCAGCATCAGTCCCAATATGGATATTATCATAATCTAAGTAAAGGGCTAGTTGTTTTACAAAATTTTATTACATATGTGCAATATTATGATGCTAATAGTTTATTAAGAGTAACTTATTATTCTTTAATTTGTAGAGTCATTAGGTATTTTTGAATTTCAGGAATGATGAAAAATGAGCAACGCCTTCGCCGGGAATCGAACCACGGACCTCTCGGCTACGCATCGAGCGTGCTGACCACTACACCACGAATGCATTCGAAGGCGGCGGGAGAAATACCTTATAAATTCACTTCCTAAATTTAATTTTTTATTTTTATTTATTTTATCATTTTATTAATAGTTTTAGTTACTTATTCAGTTAACAATGGAATTACCGTGTCCTTAAACAGCACTTTAGTATTCCGAATGTGTTTTACTAGTATGGTTCTTGATTTGGTGAAGGAATCAAACTTTACTCTGGCAGCACTTAAATATCCCATTGCTAACTCAGAACATTTCTTCATTCGCATTAAATAATTTCAAATAATAGCTCATTTAAAATGTGTAAGTTATCAATAATTAAATCAAATACATGTCCTATTTTCAGTAGATAATATTTATAAAATTTGCTGAGTTTTAACTCAGCAGAAATTTTAAATAAGTTAATATATTTGAAGCGTAAGAATTATACAAAATTTCTTTATGATAAATATTATTTCTATTATATCACATTTACTTCAATATTCTGTGAAAGAGAGTTCAGTGTTCAAGAGCAAACAAAAAAATTACATTTTTATAGCTAAATTTTTATTGAATATTTGAGACTGGTCTTTAATTTCGATTACTTCTTATTGTAACGTTGATTTTTATATTCCCAATGCAATGAAGATCAGAGACCTAAGCAGTATAGAGATTAGTGGCTTTTTATGAAATTAAAATATGATTTCTTACCTTTCAAGGTGCATCATCAGCACCTTTTCTTTATAAAATTCACTTTATGTCTTCCAAATGTCACTTGTTCACTTAGTGTGGAGACTAGCTGCTTGCACCTAGAGATAAAATGAAAAAGAAGGCACTTACCTTTCTGTTGATATGCTATAAATTTTAAAATTTCAGGGACATGACTCAGATATAATTTCAACAAAAGACTATACCGTCAGTATAAAAGGAATTTCATTCAAGTACATTGTATTTTATTATAAATTCTTATTTAATATAAACATGTTTTGAAAAAAACAAGTAATTAGTAAATTCTTTTTATATTCTTTCCTTATAATATGCTTTGCGCGTAGTGAAAATATTCAAAGATATAAAATTCCTAATTTTTTAAAATGCAACATATTTAACTGAGTTATTAGACTTTTCCTAATTTAACCGATGTAAAAGTAGTAAAATTAGAGCAAAGCAACATTTTTTTATTCAGTAATCAAATAACTGACCCTTTTTTTTTTAAATTGGTGTAAGACCGTTTTATATTATATGGAGATATTTAAGCGTTTATATTTAAATAGTTTGATAAATATTGGTACATTTTAGTACGCTCATGTTATTTTTTTTAAATATTAAATTGTTTCAAAATCAACAAAATGTGAAAATCATACATTTCTCAAATATTAAATATTGGTTTTTCAAATGAATCAAACCAATATTTTTATGGAATGTTTATTAAATATGTCAAAAACAAAATAAAAAGTCTTTATTTCAATATTTTTTTCACATAATGCTTTTTAAATTGCTTTAAATACAATTTATATTAATATGTGACATTTTTATCATTATGAGGAAGTTTTTGAAAATAGTTATGACGTATTGGAGGAATATAAGATAATAGATCTATCATGCAGTATAATTGTTTAGTTTATCTAATGTAATTTTTAAACTAAAGATATTGTCTTTGCGGAAAGTGAACATAACCACTTTCAAAGCAACTATATTTGTAATTTCACTAACTACGTAAATTTAAATTGACAAAATGATGAAAATTTTGAAGAATTTTTTTTGGATTGGAAGAACTGTTTATAAATAAAGAGATCATGTCGGATTGCATTAGTTATTATCATTATTAACTAGCGTTTTTTCAAAATTGGACTTACACCACTTTCAAAGAAAACATCTCAACTGGTCCGTCTAAAAGTCAGTCGAAAGATTTTGCTCAAATCGGTAAATTAATGACACACTTGTTAATACTTATATAACAGTTGGATAATAATTGGATAACAGTTGGATATTCAAAGTTCATGCAATCGAACACATAAATGATTGTTGTAAAGATAGTTTTCTCAGCATGAAAATCCCTAAAATAATTAAACGCAACTGAAAGACTTTTTGTGTTAAAAAATATACAACAGATGCAAATAAAATTGCCTGCAAAATATTTTGGAGACCAAATTTTCCTGAAATGCTGTTTTTAAACTACTAGAAATGACCATTATTAAAATTTATGCTAAAATATTTGAACAGATATTACAAAACTATGCATCATTCAAATTAAATAAAAATAATTGAGACAAAGAATATTTTTTCTAATTTCATTAACATGCACATTTGAAATTTAAGAGATCTACAACAAATTTCCTTCCTTTAAGATGCTAACATTGATAAATTTTTTCCGCATTTTGTCAGTCTAGATGCATGAATTCGTTCTATGAAGAAATTACTTTAAACAGTTAACTTTTAACTGTCATTTTAAAGACTGTCTTAAATTAACAAAATTTCAACTCTTCAGCTGAGGTTACAGTTGCGAATAAAATACTAATTAGTTCACTTTTAGCCGATCAAAATTAACTCATTTTACTTCTCTGTAAATATATTTTCAAGCTAATCCGAAAGTTTTTAAACAGCTACCTTTAGAATTTTACAAATACAATACCGAATAGTGGAAGACTCAGAATGTAGCCCCATAGTTGTTTATTTATTACTTTTTGTTTCTATTTTATGTTGCTGTGATAACTAAATTTTAAATATAATTCATTGTTTAATAATAGGGAATTCAAATTCATGCAATATTTTACTTTCAGTTTCCAAAATGTTTCCTATCATAATTAAATCCTTCAATAATTAGGTATCAAAATCATGGTTTTTTTTATACAGAGCCAATAAGTATTTTTGAAGGAGGAAAGATGAAAATGCGCAATGCCCTTGCCGAGACTCGAAACCTCGATTTTTCGAATTCGCGCCGAGTACGCTTCCAATTACAACGTGAAGGAATGCGGCAAGGAGAGTGGAAATACCTTATATACTCACCCTTTTAAAGAGAGACTGAAGATTATGGGACCTTATCACCAAATCCTGGTGATGACGAATTATCGTCTCCTACCCTTTTAGTTTGCGCTCCTCTTATAAAGTCATTAAGTTCGCTTTATGCTGGGAACGTGAAAAATGTGCAGTGCCTTCGAAGCCTGGACGTCTCGAGTATTCGCCGAGTATGCTTCCAAATACACCACGAAGTAATGCGAAAAGGAGGGAGAAAATACCTTATATATTTAGATTAATGAAATAAAAACAGCTTATTTAAGTTAAAGTGAACTGTGTACGCTTACGAAAATGATAAATTTGGTTGGGTTACATTTTGGAAAATCAAAGTACGTTAACTTGTAAGGTTTTAGTTAAACTAACAAAGTTTTATTTTAATTTAAATCTTTCTATCTCTTCTCGTGTTTCAACTTCCCGTTAGAAGAAGCGCGCGTTTTCAGCTTTATGCTAATTTGAAGTGGAGCCAAGTTCTATTTAAGCAAGTGGTAGAAACCTCTCAGTGTGAGAAAGTTTTTAGTCTCAGATCACGGTCATTCTATTCGACGTTCGCCTGACCAGCTAGCAGTTAAATTCTAAGCCATAGTGCTTGCTACGTATTTGCTCACTGAAGTAAATCCCAGTGCGCTAGTATTAGTAATTCTTGCTACGCACCATTTAATTAGAGGCCAACTCCGCGTATAGCTCTGTGAGCAAAGATTAATTAACTTTCTATTTAGCTTTAGTTTAAATTTATCTGATTGTTCATTTTAGACTTAAGTGTGGTCTTTTATTTTCTGTATCCCTCCCGAGTTGGGAAGTGGTTGTAAATAATATTGATTTAATAAAAGAGGATTTTAAATATGCACCGAACACTCAGTCCTGACACTGGCGCCCAAAGAAAAATAAGAGGATGGCCTGAAAGACAAGAAGACGAACCTGAGATACCTGCTGTACCTGTCCAGAATCCTAAGATAGCACCTCCTGGCCTAGAAGGATTTGGCTACATCGTACAAACCATGCGGGCAGCCATGAAGCCAGCGGCAAGTTTTGACGGCAAGACAGCCGTAATTAATTTCCTGGAAAAGCTAGACTCCCACTTCATGCTATATCCAGTTCACGAATTTCAGAAAGTCGCTCTTGCTACCAACGCTTTGAAGGGCCAAGCGCAAAGTTGATTCAAGTGTATCGGAAAGAATCTCTTGGGGAAACCGGGAAGCCCCACATATACTTACGAAAATTTCAAAAGTTCCTTGGTGAAAGCATTTCCTGTAGTACGAGATCGAGCCAGAGGGGAAGCGGAACTTTTTAGCCGCTATCAAGAGAAAATAGAAGATTTGTCATATTTTATTTTGAGAAAAATTCAAGTTTTCAAGCTTTTGTATGGAAGTCGCCCGGATCCTGAAGTTATTAAAATTATACTTCCTAGGCTACTGCCCCAAGTTCAAGATTTCATCAAGCTAAGAAACCCAACGACGTTAGACAGATTATTTGAGCTCACAGTACAATTTCAAAGCCGAAAGCAGCAGACAACGAACGAAGTCGCCAATTTCAGCGAAGAAGTCAGTGGAGTTCGCCAAGACCCCAGCAGAAGCAAAACCAGAGTTACGGGAATAAGGCGAAGCAATGGCCGAAGAAAGATGTGCCTCCTAAATCGAGCGGCGAATGAAAGGAATTCAATAGAAGAACAAGCAAAGATTCCGAGGGCAACCAGAATAAGAAGAATTTAAACTAAGATGGATTTCTTCGAGGAAGGTGAAGAAGTCCGAAGCAGCGCAAAATCCTTCCACAATTAACTTAAACACCGTGGTGGTGAAAAATTTGAGCTAACCGAAGATTGAACTTCTAATTAACAACATACCGGCGTCGGCTCTCTTAGATACAGGAGCCCAAAGCAGCTTTATCTCAGAAAGATTTTTCAAGAAGCACTTTCGCCGTTACAGAATTTTTAGTGCAAGAGACACGGAAGTCATAGCGGCCCAAGGAGAGAAGTGTAGCTGTTTAAGCAAAGTACCGTTGTTCATGCGTATCAACGACGAGCAAGTAAAAATTTTATTTTATATTGTGCGAAACCTGCAAACATGTATTATTCTAGGTGTGGATATTTTTAGACTGGCAGAAGCGAAGTTAGATTTCGAATCGGGACAGTTAACATTGAATATGAAGCCAGTTGAAATGAAAAATGATAAGCCCCCGCAACTGGACTTGCAGCACCTACAGGCAGAAGAAAAAGAAAAACTCCAGTGCCTGGTAAGTGACTTTTCGAATTTATTTAGCGATGTACCGGGTTTCACACAGGTCGTAAATCATAATATTGAAACGGGGGATGCTCAGCCAGTTAGGCAAAAGCCCTACCGCTACGATAAAGTCAAAGAAATAATTGAATATCATATTAAAGAGATGTAAAAGAATAAAATCATCACGCCGATTTCTAGCAGTTATGCTAGCCCAGTAGTTCTATGCAAGAAAAATAATGATTATCCGATTACGCACCCGAAGCGGTGGCGTTTTGCTATAGATTATCGCAAGTTAAATTCCGTCACAAAATATCCCGCATATCCTTTGCCGATAATCGAAGAGATAATTCGAAATATTTCGTCTACAAAATACATGACCACATTAGATCTTACGAGTGGCTATTTTCAGATTGTGGTAAAACCCGAAGACGTCCCCAAAACCGCGTTCATAACTAAGTCTGGCACGTACGCATTTCTTAGAATGCCTTTTGGTTTATCCGGCGCGCCGGCAACGTTCCAAAGATGTAGGGACATTGTCTTAAGACCGGTCCTTGGTAAAAGCACGTTCATATATTTAGACGATATTATAATTACGAGTAGTACTCTAGAACAACACTTACAAGATTTAAGAAAAGTATTTTCATTGTTAAACGAAGCTGGTTTAAAGATAAATGCGTCTAAATGTAAATTTGCCGCAAAAGAGTTACGTTATTTAGGATTTAAAATTTCCCAAAAGGGAATCTAGAGCAACACTTACAAGATTTAAGAAAAGTGTTTTCATTGTTAAATGAAGCTGGTTTAAAGATAAATGCGTCCAAATGTAAATTTGCCGCAAAAGAGTTACGCTATTTAGGATTTAAAATTTCCCAAAATGAAATCGAAACGGATCAGTCAAAAATAATAGCTATTAAAAATTATCCTCTTCCTAAAACAGCGAAGAAGTTATCGTCGTTTCTTGGTATGTGTTCATACTATCGGTCCTTCATTAAATACTTTGCAAAAATAGCTGAGCCGCTGCTAAATTTGAAAAGAAAGAAAGCTAGGTTTTCTTGGTCAGCAGAAGCCAACTTGGCGTTTCAAAAATTGAAAGACTCGTTGACTCAAGCTCCCGTCTTAAAATTTCCGGAGGGGGATAAAGGATTAGAAATTTCAGCAGACGCTTCAGATTTTGCGATTGGGTCAGTGCTTTCTCAAAATGGGCAAGCCGTGGCCTTTTTCAGTCAAACATTAAATGAAACCCAGAGAAACTCTCGCAGTGTTATCAGCAGTACATAAATTTCGTGATTTCTTTGGAAGTTCTCCAATAACTGTATATACCAACCACGCGGCGGTCACTAGACTCTATTCTGGGAAAAATTTATCACCCAGATTAATACGGTGGGCACTTAAATTACAAAAATATAATCTAATAATTAAACATACGCTGGGAAAAGAAAATGTTGTGGCAGATGCTTTAATCAGAATTAACGTAGATGAAAATGGAAATACAGTTAAAATAGCCATGCTGACATCCAAAGTATTACATTCTCGTGAAACTGTAATAGCCGAACTCGGAAAAGATCCGGAGCTCAAAAATAAATACAATTATTTGGCCGACCCTGAGAATTTAAGTCATCTGGATATTGTGCCGATAAGAAATAGGGCCACAAATTACGAAATAATTGACGGACTGTTATTTTATACGAAAACGACTAATGAGAACAACGAGTTCGAACCGGTTATCCCAGCTAGTATTAGATTGAATATATTAGAGGAGTTGCACGATTGTGCCATTTCGGGCCATTTAGGCATAAGAAAAACTGTCCAAAGAGTTCGCGAGGCAGTTTTCTTTCCACAACTGCAAAATTTTACTAGGGCGTATGTCCAGTCGTGCCCAACATGTCAATTAAATAATTATGTTAATTTCCGCCCGGCCGGGTTCCTAAATAGTATTAAATCAGAATTCCCAAATCAAATAATAGGCATCTATTTATTGGGACCTTATCCTAGAAGTAAAGTTAACAAAAGCCGATATCTTTTAGTTATAGTGGACCATTTTAGCAAATGGTTATAGTTAATTCCGTTAAAACGTGCGTCTGCAAAATTTGTAGTAGATTCAATTCTAAATAAGTATATTTTAAAATACGGGGCGCCCCTAACGGTTATTTCCGATAATGGTCCCCAGTTTGTTAGTAATATTTTTGAGGAAATGTGGGCAAAACTGGGCATACGTCATCTAAAGATGGTCCCGTATCGTCAGCAGTCAAACATAGCGGAACGGGTTAATAGAAATGTGGTGAAAATCATTTGAAATTACGTTAAAAATTACCAGTGTACCTGGGATAGCCATATAAATGAATTTGCATTTGCCCTTAGGACCACCAAACACGATATTACACAAAAAACACCCGCTGAACTGTTTCTTGGAAGAAAAATTTTGACACCCTTAGATAAACTTTTCTTTGTCCAGGAAAGGGCAGAAGAATTTAAAATAAGTGATGTACAAAAGTTGATACGGGAAGCGACGGGAAATATAGAAATGGCCCAGAGAAAACAAAAATTATATTATGACGAAAAGCGAAGAGGGATCAAGTACAATGTGGGAGATGAAGTGTTGAAAATGAAAAATGCCTTGTCAAATGCCCCAGAAGAAAAGGTGGGGAAATTTTTTCCGCGTTTTGAAGGTCCATATATCATCGAGAAAGTTACATAAGCGGTAGTAATACTAAGAAGAAACGATGGGCAAAGAATTACTGCGAATGTTGACCAGATTAAACCCTTTTATAACCGTAATAAAATGGAAATATTTAAAGATTTTTTTCCAGGATCCGAGGCACTATTCTCACGGAAGATGTACCTCAGCGAAAACAGCAGGAACCAGCAACAATGGCATCGAGACGACAGAAAACGAAAGCTCCCCCTCAACAAAGTAGAAGAAATAAGAACCAAAAATGTGGATTTAAAAGAAAGACTCACGATGCAGGCGCAAGTAATAAAAGATCAAAACAGGATGGGCAAGGAAAGCCCAAAGTAGCCAAGAGAACTGCGGAAACATCGGAGAGGTGCCTGAGAAGCAAGCAGCCGCGGTTGCAGGCTGAGGATCCACGTCCCCAATGCAGCAGGAACCAGGAGCAGCGACGAACGAGGGCCCAGGAGCGAAGGGCCCAGTCCAGCAAACGCCCAGCAGATCAACTTCCTCCCCAGCGCAAGTACCCCAGGATGGAGCGACGAAATTATAAAAGAAAGCGAGATGAGCAACAAGCTGGCAATGGCCAACATCCAAAGGCAAGGAAACTGGCCCAAACTTCAACTTACCCAACTTTCAAGGATTGGGCCAAGAAAAGGATGGCTGACCTAAGTAGTATTTCTTATTCCAACGTTTAGTTAATTTTCGAGTGTACTGCAAGTTGCAGGGTCCATTTTACCTCAAGCGAGGTTGAGTTTCACGCCAACTGAGCGATAAATAATTACTTATCTTGAAAAATGTTTTTGTTTAAAATTGTAATTTCTGCAAAGATTTAAAATTACGTAATGTTTGTAAAGTAGATTCTGAAGCATTGTAAATAGATTAGTTTTCTAAAAGCCATGAATTGCTGGAAAAAAAATGTTAACTAAATGAGTTTGTATTATGCTTTGTCGAAAGACTTGTAAAATTTCTAGAATGAAAAGTCGGAAAATGGAAGAACACGGTTTAGTCTATGGACTATTATTTCAGTGTAATGTGATGTTTCAGAAAAGTACCTTGAGAAAAGAATAGGAAGCACTTGCTGTAAACTTAGAAATTTAACCTACATTTGTATTTCATGATTGCTATGAAATTTTTAAGTTTCATAAAATGTTACAAATGGTATTATGCTATCAATGCACGCTAGGTGCAATGTCAATGTAAATGAAGCATTCTATGTGCAAACTGCGAATTGTATGCATGAAAAGTTAAAGTTTGAGTAAATTTAGAATGCAAGTGTTGTAGGCTCTCCACGAAATACACTTAAAGTGTTAGACATAAAGCTAGTGAGAACCTCAGGTTTAGCTGGTTATAGGGCGTCTTTTGAGGTCTCGTATGTCAAGTTCTAACTAATGTTAGTCGATCGTAGGTGGGAGATTTGAACACCCCCGAACACAGAAAACCCGCAATGGCGGTTTGCTTTTCATCCAACACCGGTGAGAGAGCATTGGGGAAAAATTTAATGGCGCTTGAATGATAATATGTGTGTGCGAATTTACACGGTTAAGAAAATAAAGCATGTTACCTAGAAATTACTGTTATTATGTTGTACTAAAATTCCTTTCCTTCCAGATTTTGCTGGAAGGAGTAAGACTTAGATGAAAAAATTAAACAAAAAACAGATGAAGAGTTGTGTACAAAGCAAGTTTCGTCTGTAAATATTTTTTGAAAACGGATATTGTTTTGTAAGGGTTGGCTTAAGTTTAGAAGAGTTAAATTTTGACTATTTTTTTAGAATTGCAAGTTTCAACATGGTCCGTTTGGACCACAGTAGTTCAACGTTCGCAATTCTGGCGGGAAGTATGTAAGGTTTTAGTTAAACTAACAAAGTTTTATTTTAATTTAAATCTTTCTATCTCTTCTCATGTTTCAACTTCCCGTTAGAATAAGCGCGCGTTTTCAGCTTTATGCTAATTTGAAGTGAAGCCAAGTTCTATTTAAGCAAGTGGTAGAAACCTCTCAGTGTGAGAGAGCTTTTAGTCTCAGATCACGGTCATTCTATTCAACGTTCGCCTGACCAGCTAGCAGTTAAATTCTAAGCCATAGTGCTTGCTACGTATTTGCTTATTGAAGTAAATCCAAGTGCGCTAGTATTAGTAATTCTTGCTACGCACTATTTAGTTAGAGGCCAACTCCGCGTATAGCTCTGTGAGCAAAGATTAATTAACTTTCTATTTAGCTTTAGTTTAAATTTACCTGATTGTTCATTTTAGACCTAAGTATAGTCTTTTACTTTCTGTATCCCTCCCGAGTTGGGAAGTGGTTGTAAATAAAATTGATTTAATAAAAGAGGATTTTAAATCCCTTTCAAGTACAGTTACTCTACCACTTAGTCACAGTATCTACCACCAGAACATAGCTGCATTCAGCTCCCTGTTCCAGATCAGGACTTAAGGACTTTAAGGAGTTTTTCAAAGATGTTTGCCAAGAATATGCACCGAACACTCAGTCCTGACAAACTCTCAAAATTAAGGGCACAAATCTCTGTTTCAAAAATTAAAGGGAATGTAGGTATTTTTATTAAAATTTATGTTTCATAATAAAGATAAATTTAAAATTTTTAAGTTAAAAAACATTAAAGGTTAATGAATATTCATTTTTGTTTTTCTTCTTTATCGTTGTAAATTATTTCTCATACTGAAAAAACATTATACAGCTCATAATTCCAACAGTAATTACAATAACATAATTTTGTATTGAATGTACGAGTTTATTTTTGTAAACTAATGAGTTCAGAGACATAATGTATCAATACTACAATACGCAAAAACTGATTTTTTAAAAATATATTTTTAATAATTGCCTCACTTTAATTAGATTGACTGGAAATTTCCTACGGAAAATAATTTTGCAAAGGTTAAAATATTCATATTATAAATGAAGGAATATACTAACATATTTATAATTTGCTAATTTTTTATTCATATTCCATAGTTAAAACCAACGAAAATGTGTAACAATTAAATTTTTAAAAATATAAAGAACTAATTACAGGTTAAAGTGACTACGTTTTAGAATTTGACGTTTTTAATTCGTTTCCATTTCCCAGAAAGATACATAAAATTATATTCATAATACATTCTTTAGCCCTTGCTGATTTAATACCTTAATTCCAGTTGGCTTAAACAATCAAAAAAATAGAGAACGCAGTTAATTTTCTTGAATTTTCTCTTTTTTAAGCCTTTCAGATGATGGTTATCAAATCATCAAATGCTAAATTTGGAAAAAAAAATAAAAAGTATTTTTTTAGTTAATTTCATATATAATAATAAAATAGCTTGTCTTCTTTAATAATTTATTTTCAAAGCGTGAATTTGGTTTAATTTTTCAGAATAAGGAATATTTCAGTTAGAAATGAAGTTTTTCTGCTAGAGGTTCTAAATCTTTATGTATAGCATTAAGAAAAGGTTAAGGGCTGGCATAAAAATATGTTACGTCATTTTCCGGAATATGAAAATATTAATTTAATTTATAATTTTATTATGAGCATACTTTTGCTAACGAGTTGCATTTCTATTTATTAAAATATTTTTCCACTGCTTGTATAATTGGACATTCAGCCAAATAAATTTCAGAACAGGGAAACTTTCCATTTGGCTGCCTAACCTGAAACGTCAGACTGGAAATAGCTGCCTATTTTTTCATTTGAGCATAAAATATAAATGAAATTCCAGATAGAATTTGTCCAGCACTATAAAGACATAATATGAGGAATTTGCATTTTTGAAAGAAAGTTTATGACCCAGAACACAACAAATGTTGGCTGTAAATACCGAAAAAGACTTGCGCTTTAAGGATATCTTAAAACTGGAATAGTGAAATGTGTGTGGGTTGGGAGAACAAATGTGTTTCTATTATGCACGTAATAAACAAATAGGTCAATTTTACACTCACGTTTGTGAAAATTGCAACACCATGAAGGACTTACGCGAGTGAGCTGAAATTTTCAGGAAATGCAAAGTAGCGCATGATATGCAAATGATTAGAATTGCAAATCCGTAGCGCATGCGTATGCTGAGCAGCGCCCTCTGAACGGCTGATGGATCCGAATAAATAGACGGCTGTAGCGAGGCGTGTATGGTTATCGGTGGTTATCTGCTAGTGGTAAACGTTAACTCAATCTGTACTTATGCCTCGTCGACGAAAGAGAGCGAGATTTGAACAACTTACAGAGTTTGAACGAGGGAGAATCATCGGCCTTCGTGAAGCTGGATTGTCGTATCGTGCAGTAGCCTCTCGTGTGCAG
>KK118091.1:318135-331311 GCA_000611955.2 Stegodyphus mimosarum | reverse complement strand
TGTCGCCAATTGAACATGTGTGGGATGTCATTGGTCGGCGTCTTGCTCGTGATCCTCGTCCTGTTGCGTCTGCAGACGAACTTTGGGTACGCGTACAAACGATATGGAATGCTCTTCCTCAGTCAGACATTCAAACTTTGTTTGACTCCATGCCACGTCGTGTAGCAGCACTTATTGCGGCGCGTGGTGGCCACACAAAATACTAATTCTGATCTCTTGTTCTTGTTTGTTTGCTTTGAACATTTAATCATTTATTTTTACCACTACCACTCAACTGTGTATTAAATTGCATTCAATTATGACGATTCCTTCTTGGTGTTGCAATTTTCACAAACGTGAGTGTATGATAACTTAAGGAGATGCAGAAATGATATTTGTCACAGATATTATTAAGTTTGCTTATAGAGTTGGAGGAAGGCTAAGTGCTTTGATTTAGTAAAAGCATATATAGTCTAATTCGATACAATCATTTAAAGTGTCGAAAATGATTTTATGCCAGATTTTGAAAACCATTCAATGTGGTTGAACGAAAGGTTATTCATGTATAGTCCTATCAAAATCTGATTTCAGGTGTTAGATTTCATTTAGCTATAGTCTTTCTATACCTGCAAGGGGAAAATATTACTAGAGCAGCTAGATATATTTCTGAAGTTAAAACGGTTTATTTCTTTTATTTTATATTTGACTGTGCCAGGATCTGAAGCTCTCGGTCCAATTTTTATTCCTTTTTTTAAGTGAAATGTTAGACTGAATCGAACAACTTTTTCTATTGCGATGAACATTCTTTTGCATTTACGTATTCCATTAAATAAAAGTCATATTTTTGCATTTTTTTGCATGCAATTTTTTTTAATTCCCTTTCCTTTATTCTCGCAAACTCCGTTCTATGGCGCAAAGCAGATGCCTCTTGTACAGTGGATTAATACCTTAACTAGCTACAAATTTTCAAAAAATCGATTTCCTGAATTCAAAACGACTCGAAAGAGTGCATCCTTTCGTTAACTCCCGTATGTACGTTCAGGATTTAAATTATTTGTTAAAATGAACGTCCAAGTTGAAATAAAAGGAAGCATTTTATTGTGTATAATATCAAAAAGAACCTGTTGTGCAGAAAAAGAACTATTTTTGAACGCTGTAGAAAAAATATTGAATTCCAAAACCTCAAAATCTGATACTAGTAACTTTCATGAAATATTAAGTTAAATCATTTCTATTATGTGATTTTGAAGACTGTGTAGGTTAAGTGCTTCAAATAAGCTAGGAATTCCTAATTAATGAATGAACGCATTTTCCTAATCAGTAACTACTTTCAAAAGTCAAAGAGGGGTGGTATTCTAGGATAATGTAGGTAAATGTGTATTCTAACCATTATAATTCCATTATGATTATGCTGTAAAGAAAAATATATCATCGTGTTCCGTAATCGTAGTAATCTCTGAAATTATATTGTAGTAAACACTTAGATTAACTGCAGTTTCCATGCATAAATCTAACTTGTTGAATTATGTTCAGAGCTTAAAATGTCTTTATAAGTTCACTTTTTTATCGACGTTTTGTCACCAGTAAAGGACGTCATCGTACTGCTTACACATTTTATTAATTAGCTGTATTTTATTCTTTATATCTCCTATGGATTAATCTCACAATTTCTATCAAATTCAAACTATTTTCTATTGACACATTTAATATACTGATTTCATATTTAAATGTACTAATTTTAAATGAAGGACGTTAATACCTGCAAATACATTAACATCACTTAAACTGTTCCGTGTCCTTGAGGTAAGGCAGAAGTGTGTAAAGACATTAGGATTTTTATTTCGAAGCCGGACACTTGAAAAATGAGCAATGCCCTAGCCGGGACTCGAACCACGAACCTCTAGAATATACGTCGAGCGTGCCGGCTTCTTGGCACCACGTAGGCATGCCAAGAAGGCGGGAGAAATATCTTACAAGTGAACCAAAATTACATTCATAATTCCTTCTGTTGTAAAAAGGTTCGTAGAGGAATAAAGTGTAGATTTTTACGATTTAAATATTGTTCATTCAAGTAGTTGCAATTATCAGGCCAAGCTCTGTGTTTTAAACTTACAATTAAATCTCAAATTCTGATGTCCATCTCCTGAGACGTAGTCGAACTGTTAATTATCGTTATTTCATTCCAGAGGCTAGAATTTGTAAAGAAAATATTTTCTAGGGAAAAGAATTTTTGTTATTAATGGAAAGTGACAATTGTTTTTCAAAATACTAGATGTAAAGTTTCAGAAAAATATATATAAGTCTTTAGATTGGGAAATTCGGAAACTAGTGGATGCTCGACATAGTTTGTAGCTCTATAAATATACTTCGGAAATGTGTAACACTGCTTAAACCGAAATCTAGCGTTTAACGGTAGCGGCTGAGTGATAACAAACACATTTGCTTTGATAGAGATTCGAACCCATTACATGCTGCATGCGAAACCATATAATTACCATCTAAACTCTACGCGTTTCTATTCATTTATTCACTTTTACGTGGTTACAGCTTTTTCATAAATAGAATAGAATAATTTTTCGGAGACTTCGTCGTTACCATTCAAACTCTGCGCGTTTCTATTCACTTTTACGTGGTTGAGAACTTTTTTACAAATAAGGCTGAATTCGTTTTCGGAAAATATAATTTTCTTTTCATATAAATTCAAGTCCTTGACTTTTCTCCTCACCTTAGATCTAAAAACATTTTTTAATAAATCGAAAGAAAGTAACTTCTTTCTTCCTCTTTGATAAGTGTGATGATATGACAAACACACTTACGTCAGTTTGCTCTATCCGTTTTATTTTCGTTAAGGATTAAAAGGCATAGGAATAGTGTCAAGTATGTAGACAAAGCACTTGAGAGTGACAGCATATAATTCTATAATAACGACAGCAATAATTATTTCATATCTTATAAATAAATTACATGTTTTGAATAAGATATAAATGTAATTACTTGTAGATATAGGTGTTCGAAAATAATATTAATTTTTCTAGATCCCTTTATCCTTGTACTGCTAGAATTTTGGCAATGACGGAAAGGATAGAGGATCAGAAAAAACTTTTTAATATTTAATATTCTACATTACAGATTTCTTGCTTTCAGCATCAAATTTTCTTTATTTCTTATTATCTTTTTTCTATATATTTGGCATTAGTCTTAATTTTTGCGGGTCTTCAAACACGCTGTCTCTTTTTCTTACTTGTTAGCATTTTAAAAAATATATTTGTACTTTCCCCAAACATTAAATGATAAACTTCGTAATATTTTTACTAAAACTCAATAGAAGCTAAGATAATTAAACTAACCCAATAGAGATGCATGTACAATGTAACGCAACTTATTTTGGTAGCAGTTTTGAATTTCCAGGGAGCTTTAATTTATAATTTGAAACTCTCAAAAAATATAAATATTTAAAACGCGCAGGTTTTTCAACCTATGAAATTTTAAGTAACATTTTATTAGTCTACAGTGTAATTTATTAACTAGCAGACAGCACTCTTTGACTGCCTGGGTTATGTAGCTATTTTTCAATCTTTTGCGTGCACAGGAAATCTGTTCTCAATTTCTTCGAGAATTTGGAATCTTCTATAACTATACATTAGGAAATTTTAGTTAGGCAGTTATAATAAATTTTAGATCGTGAAACAGTCCACAAATGGCAATGTATAGGTATATGCATAAATCTAGATTTTATAATTTATATAATACTTTTATATTTTTATATGTTTAAAATTACACTTCGAAGAAGTGAAAACTTCAATACTTTTAAAGTTTGATAAGTCTGTTAAAGCCTTTTAATTACCGAAGGATACCTTTAAGAACTTCAAGAATAATTTTTTAATTAAAAGTTTTTATGACCTGATAGAACTTATTCAAATGTCACTCCGATATTTTGAATGAAAATTTCTGTGAACTTCATTTTCATCATAATATCTTTGTAAGTGGAATTCTAAAGGTAAAAGTCATCAGAGGGATTACTTGACAAAGATCTTTGTTTTTTCAAACTATATACTATGACTGAAAAACAATTTCACATGTAACACACATTTTTAATATTAGTTTCACATTTTTAACTTTTACACTATTCCTTCAAACTGAAGACGAGAAAACAATTAAGTTTGTTTTAAATTTTTGCTTGTATAATATCAAAACCAAAGTGAAGATCATGATCAGTTTGCGGTTTTGTTTTCCTTTTTGAGATTGTTACATTTTAAGTTATTCTTACCAATCGACTCTAATTTTTCTGAATCATAACATTTGCACTTGATGTGTGCAAATTAAATTAGTGTAAAAAATGACGTGTGCGGTTAAAATATAATAACTGCTAGCTAACTTCCAGAAAGTTGGATATATTGAGCGACCATGTAGGTACTTCGCACAACTATGCTCTAAATGTATCAACTGTAAGGAAAGTCAAGATTCTGTCTGAGAAGTGCACCACAGTCTTCCAAGAAAGATTTAAGAGCACATGGCCCGTTTCGACTATCTAAATAAAGTAATTTTAATGTTACTTTCGCAATCATACATTTTTAAGTTATGATTAAGATATTTAGTGCTTTGAAAATATACATTTTATGGCCCACATATGTAATAATATAAATATTAATTCCATAACTTAATTTACTAAAGCTATTTAATTTTTATCTTTATTTTGTAGAAAATGAAAGTGTGTCCCTTTCTAAACAAACTAACGCCTTTCTAAACAACTATTAAGCTATCTTTATAAAATTTGTTAAGACTGTAGAAAATATAGCGTATAACAAAAAAGAGGGATTTTGATTTTTAATCTAAAGAACTAAAATTTTAATTTTTTCATAGAACTTTAAAAAATCATGGAAGTTTTGACAATTAACTGTTTATTAGTTTCGATTTTTCTCCACGTATATATATTTTACACACATATAATTTGAGGTATTATCAAAGTGAAAATTTATTCATATAAATCTGGAAAACTGGAACATTTACCTTTAAGACTTTTTAGACAAATTATACTTAAAATGGAAAAAACCACATGTCGAATAAAATAAAAAAGTGTTTAGATACATTTAATACTGAAATTACATTACATTGAAACTTCCCAGGACCATAATGCTTATGAATATTTCCGAATAATGCCTCCTCACTTTTAATATTTAGTTTTTTATTCTGGCTAATATAGAAAATGTTTGGCAATTTAAGGCAGACTCGCGAATTCTGACATGATCGATCCTTCTAAATGCATGATCCAAATAATGACGTGATTCATTTCAAAATTTTTCAACACTTTAGTATAAGTAAGATGAAGCAGTTTTAGCGACAAGGATATTTTTGATAAGCGTTCCCATAGGCAATGTTAAAACTGTCATTTACGTTGGGTTTGACTATGAGCATATTTTACTAAACGTTTTCTGCCTTACAGAGAACAAAAGACTGATATCATAGCTACAAGTGCTGATTCGAGTTAATGAGTATTTGTGGTTATATATTTTACCAGTTTTAAGAACTTTATTATATCCACACCAAGTGCCAGAATCTATACGACGTAAAACATGCTTCGGATTGTCATCTGTTGAGAGTTTGTAAAAATGGATGGGAGGATGGACCCATATGGATTTAGTCATGTCATCTACTTATGCTCTGATACTATTAAGAATTATTAAACCATAATAAATCTGAACTCATAGAATTTAAGTTGTAATAAAAACTAAGTATATTTATTCTTTTTCTATCAAAACGTTTATCGCTTTTAAAGTCACTGCGAAGGTTTATTTAACCTAGATCAGTTCACTTTTTTTCCGATGGAACATCAAAACTATAATCATTTGCCTTAGTTGACTTTACAGAAGCCTCTTGCATTACCATCTCCAAGTAATTTCACACGTCTTACCCCAAGAGATGATTCGGAAAGTCAAAATATTTTCATGACTTCATCAACTTCCATTTCTGTACTATACCCTTCAAACTGTTTTTGTCAGTTATAAGCTCCTTTCACACAATGGACAATATTTAGCTAAAGATTAAAATAAATTATTTTCCCATTGCAAAGGAACGCGGCACATACAACTTTATTCAAAGATGCGTGCCGATGTTGCTTTCCGCCACGTATAATCAAATACTGCAGAAATCTGTGCATTGCGTTACATTAATTGTATATAATAATTTTTGCTATTGCTTGCACCATTGAAGTGTTTGATATATTATACAACAAAACCCAAAATAAAAATTTGTCAGCACGAACAAACTTCGATACAACAAGTGCATTTTTAAACAAAAGGGCATGGCCCAGCTCGCTTACATATTTAAATGTTGTGTTTTGTGACTTTATAATTTACAAACTTACACAATTATTACGATTTTAGAATAGTCTGCGACAGAGCTATTTTGGAACTCAAGAATTCGACAATTTGAATTATTTTAAGTTCCATGTGCCCTTAAGCTATCTTTTTCTAGATTCAAACTTGGAGAGAAGTAAATTAACAGATTATCTGTTGAGAAGACAGTAATAGAGGAAATGTTTATAAAACAATGTGTTGTGAGGTTTGTAAAAACAATTATTGTCATCTACAAGCCGCCAAATTTTAACTTGAAATTCTTATAACAAGCTAGGAAACAGTAATAGAAACATTTACTTATAACTCGTGACTTACTAATTTAGATCTATTCGTGAACGATAAATTACTATTTCTTTATAAATGCTTTTATTACTTTTAATTTACTTGTTTGTTTATTTATTGATAGCTAAAACTTTAGGGTAATAACTCGCCTGTCACAGTTTCCGAATTATCATCGGGTATCGGGGCTAAAGGTCATATCTTAAAAATTTATTATTAATTTTTTCAACATTCTTATTACTTTTTCAGTTTCTTATGGCAGTTCACGTTTGTCCATGAACATGATTGCAGACTTAATTATCTTTTTACGCTTGAGATTTGAGTAGATGTAGGTATAATAAAATAATTTGAATAAAAATTAGTACAATAAACTGTTCAACTGTAATTTTAGTTTGGAATTTTGAAATGCGTAATGATTTATGCGAAAGTGTACAGAATGTATTATTAATCATAACTTCATAATAATTCAAATATGTTTTTTTTTCAAAGTAAGATGCTATTTCGAATAGAAATCTGTAAGCTTTATTTAACGTTTTGAAAGTGTTCTTATTCTTAAAATTGTCTTGAAACATCATGTTTGTTAAATCTAACATTGTAGACAAATTATGAATACCAACACGAAAAATCTCAGTTGAAAGCACAAACGAATTTTCCCACACTTTTGAGTTAAATTTTAGCAATGTAACAAATTCCAAGTGTGTACTTTCCGTCATTTTTAGGTTGCCCTTTTACTTCTGAAAATTAGATAAAATCATACAGCAGAGAGATGGAAAGCTTGCATTCAAGGGTCATATTTTAGTGAATCAAAATGCTAGAAAGCCTCATGCCGAGAACTTTGTATTTTAAAAACGAAACTTTTGTAAACATAGTTATAGTTTCAGTTACAGTCTTTTACGGCGTAAGGCAACTGAAACAAATAAGTCACTGAGACCAGTGATTTGTTTAACAAAGATAATAAAATAAAAAAAGGAGAGAACGAGATACTGATTTCTTTTAGCCGTCTCATATTCTTGCCAATAAAGATAAGAGTAATTTCCGTTTATCCACAGAGTTAATATAGTGAAAGGAATGTTGAAAACATTAAAGTAACACGTTATCCTAAAACAAGTGAGAATAAATACTACGTGAATGTTTTTAGTAAGATACAGAGCCTTTTTCCATATTTTGACAGCATCCCTATTTCCGTCAAAGAGAAACCTAAAAGCTCCTCTTGACAAATATTTCAGAGTAAAATAATGTTTCTTAAATTACAAAAGCATTTGTTGGCGCACTTCCTAAAGAAATCTAAAGTGTGAGAATTCTATTTAGTGTAAACTTGTTTTCCTTTGTAACCGTTTTGTAACTATTTTTTACTTACTCTTGAGAGTTTAATAAATTGTTCAATTGAAGGTTTCCATCAAATAAGTATAGCTTCAAAAAAGTTCAATATTTACTAAAGTACAGATATTTTACACCATATATCACATCTACTTATCATGGCATCAAAGCAAAACTGAAGAAAAAATATTTCCTCTTAAATCGCTTTTTCTTTTTTAATACGACTCAAAAAGAGATATGTCTTTGTGAGAAACTAAAAGGCCGTATATAGTAAACTTCAGAAGGGTTCGCTAGAGTTTCAAGACAAAAAAGTCCGTTCTTTTTTCTAAGTTTTTTTTTTCAGAATTTTGTCAGCGATACCTTTGGCATCTCAATCTTAAAGAGGGCCCTATGAAAATTATTCTGGTTTATTGAATTAAGGTATTGAGTTACGTTATTTATCTTTTAATAACTTTCCTAACTGTTAATTACTATTCTAGTGAAATCACAATAGCACCGAAAGAAATAAATGCCCAGGGAAGAAAAAGTATTTTTTTCAGCCAACACGATTCGTATATTTTCACACAAAAAAAAGCTTTAAATGTTTTCAGAGGAATCTAATTATGTTATACAAACTCATCGCCAAATTAAAATTTATGAAAAGTCTAGAATTATTTGCTTAATAAAGGCCGTCTCAGCTTCATAATAAAAGATGGATCGTTCAAATGAAATCAATACTCTTCTCCAAACTATTTTACATACAGCTGAAACCCAAAGAAACATCTCTCACTGCGATTTTATTTTTTTTTTGACATCATGATCTCAAAATAACTTTTCTTATTGTTATTAAAGTTGATTTATGTATTCAAAGATTTGGCGCTGATATATGATAATGTCTGCTTGAAAGAAATGGTAAATATTTTACGCAACATGGCAATGGAAAAGAAAACAAAACTTTTTCAGAATTGAAATTATATACAGCATTTTCATTGTTAGTGTTTGCTTTGAATTTATTTTTTTTCTTTTCATCAATGATACACATTTCCTGCGCTGATCAATTTTTAAAATGAGTCTTATAAAAAATAAAATTTCTTTGTCTTTAAAACCATTCAATTAGCAAGCTTTATATTTTTCTATAAGTCTTTAACAGCGTTTACGTCTCACCTTTCTTTGTTTCTTGTTTTTCATACTCGCCGCCTTGGAAGAGGAAGAATAATCTAATTTTTAAAACAGAATGAGATATAATAGACTTGGCTATTTAAGCCAGTAATGCATGAATGAAATAGAGAACCAGGTAGTCGGAGTTATTTTCCTTACCGTTTGATTCTATTTCTCTTATTTTGCGTCAATGAATAACATATTTTGATAACTGAAAACAGATGATACCGAATTTGGAAACGCTCAAATATGTATTTTCTTCAAACTATGTTTTTAATATTTTTTCATGATTTTTGATGCTTGCATTTTTCGAAGTTTCAAAATTAAATATCAAATATTTAATGTGTATAAACAACCTACGCATACGGCAAAACAAACGTTATTTCTTTGTTTTGCGTTAAGACTAGCGTTTGAGAATCAAAATTACGGGCGATCTACCATTATTGCAATATACATAATAACAATTTCATTTTTTAGATGGAGACTGTTTCGATTCCAAATTTACTTCTAGTTTCTTATTAATTTCTAGTGTGCATTTGGATTCTAAACGAGGCATATATGTATTTTTCGACTATTGGACATATTGAGTGAAATTGAAATTAGCTGCTTTTCAGAAATACATTAGTTTTAAAATTAACTGTTAACATTTGTTATTTCGTTCAAAATTGGCTGTACAGTCGACATGTTGAATTTCTATCTCAAAGCTATATTTGTTTGTTAAATTTGACTGAAATACTTTCTTTTTCATTTTTCTTCGCCCAGAGATGTGAGAATACTTGTATCAGTTATACAAGGTGTTCTATGACAGCCCAAACATTGCACAGCTGGATTCCTCGCTTAGAATACATACAAAAATGTCCGAAGAGCTGTATCTATACTACTTATAGTTTTCGAGACAAATGCGAAAGAAAAATATCCGGCGCAAGGAAAAACACTTTATGGGAAACATTTATCATTGTTTCATAAGATGAAAACCATATTAATCATCAGCTAATCACTATATTAACTTGGTATAAAAGCGATAGATGATACGTGTACAGATTAAAGTAAATTAAATTAAAATTCCTTTTCAAATAACTTTTTTTACACATAAATAATGAGATATCTAGTATGATTTTTTTGAAGCCTGCACAGCTACATCAAAGGCTTTTGATGTTTCTTTCATTTACTACTTGGTAAACTAATGTGACGAAAAAGAAATAAGTAATTTAAGAAAAGGGATGTACAGCTTCAAATTGCTTTTCAGACTGAGCACTCCATTAAACTGACGCAATGAGTTTATGGGAGCAATTAACTAAAATGCGAATCTAAATAAGTAAATCGGTGTTTCGGAGAAATCAGATCAGTTTCTCATTCCAAACCGTCTAAAAGTGTTTTATCCGCTATACATGAGCTGTATGCAGCCAATGGAGTCTTAAAGTTCAAACAATAGCGTGTAATTATACTGATAAATTACAATGTATATTTAGATGGAGACTGTAACTTTCTTCAATAGAATCTCGATTTAGAGTTGCGTAATGCCTAAGATGAAATTTTGTTTAATTTGAATAAAATTTGAATGCATTTTAACTACCAAAATTTTCGTTTAATTCTTAGCTTTTTTACTGCAAGAAAGATTTCAAAATCTTTTCCAGTTAGCATTTCTTTTAACTCTTTTATCTGACTGATTTGTATGATCTCTTAAGATCGAAAGACATTTTCTCCTTTTTGTACTCAATTTTCCACCCCAAAATGTTTTCATATTACTAATTTTAACTTTTTACTAATCTTGTCAGAACTGAATGTTCGGTGCATACTCTTGGCGAACATATTCGTGAAATAATCTAAGTCCTGATCTTGAACAGGGAGCTGAATGCAGCTATATTTCTGTGGTAGAAAACTGTGGTTAAGTGGTAGAAGAACTGCACGTAAGAAGGATTTAAAATCCTTTTTTATTAAACCACAATTATATATAGCCACTTCCCAACTCGGGAGGGATGCAGAAAATAATGACCGCCCTTGGGTCTAAACTGAACAATCAAATAATTTAAACTAAATTTAAATAGAAATTAAGTAATCGTTGCTCACAGAGCTATGAACACGAGGTTGTCCTCTATGCTAAATGGTGCGTAGCAAGATTTAACTAATACTAACGCACTTAGATTTACTTCAATAAATAATAGCATAACAGCGCTAAGGCTTAGAATTTAAATACTAGCTAGTCAGGCGAACGTCGAACAGAGCAGCAGTGATCTGAGACTAAAAGCTCTCTCACACCGAGTAGTTCCTCTCTAATCTTTAAATACCAAGACTTGGCTCCACTTCAAATTAGCATAAAGCTGAAACGCGCGCTCATTCTAACGGGAAGTTGAAATAAGAACACATAGGAAAGGAAAATTAAAATAAAACTTTCTTAGTTTAAACTAAAACCTTACAATCTGTCGTCATATTTGTGTTTATTAATTCTTGCCTGTTATAAATTATGAGTAGAGTAGCTTACCTGTTTCATATCTTTCGAGAATATGAACATCCGAGAGTCAAGAACTGAGAACCAGAATAATACCAGTTATGAAGGAAATAGCTATAACTTAACATCTATAGTAAGTCAGACACTGATAAACAGGCGTCGATAAACAGACGTCGATAATCACGAGATATAGGCACAGAAATAATTAATTAATATAGATGGTTACTTAAACGGTAGTCCAGATATGTCAATAAATAAAGCCAGCTGTAATATATAGATAAATAATATCACAAAGATGAAAGGTTACATATATATAGAAAAATACAGGGCGGTCATGAAAAAACTTCCCCGATATATGAGCCCCTAGTGGCCTATCCGCTCATTCAATCAAAATGAAATTCCAGTTATCATTATCTGAACATATGGGCTCCAGATTATGATAATTTTAAATAATAGAGCTCTCACGGTTGCGGTTACAGTGAAAAATTTCAAAATTTTAGCTTAACGTAGCTTAGGGCTGAAATAAAAAGCTTAAGTAAAAGATAAAACAGATAAGTAAGATAAAGTAGCTTAAATAATAATGTTTCGAGGCATGCGTTAGACTTATTTTACTCTTGCACACTAAAGATAGCATAGAAAAACTGCCACAAAAATTAAAAGAAAAGTGTTTTAAAAATTTTAGATTTTTATAAATGGCTATTCTAAACTATATGCCATTTTTATTGTTACAGGAATTTCCAATGCATCAATTTCATAAAGTAATATAAAATAAAACTACGTCTTTTAAGACATTTTATGCATAATACATGAATGAATATTAAGGGAGGGCTCTTTTTTATAGCAATATGAAAGAGAATGAAAAAATCTTTTCCCAAAAAACTTCTTTTCATGGCAAAGTCCATGGAGTGAAATCTAAAAATAATTTCAAACTCTCCGTACTTACTGTTTGAAAAGAGTTTGTCATCACTTATCACGCGCTTTCTTAGTACAGTCATGGTTTTCTCCTTCTTCTCATCTAATTCACAGAAGAAAAAATTTCATATTCTTTCGAAGTAATTTCTTTCTCAAAACGTCAAAACTCGGAATTTCATTATTTTTGCCAAATCATAGTTTGTTCAAATCTAAAACTGAAAAGGCAGAAGGTTTATAAAATCTCATTTCTTCAATCATTAGGGGTTTTCTTGATTAAAATGAAAGAATAAATTGACTTTTGGTACAAAATGTTGGATCTCTATATCTGATACATTTTACACTGTGATATCTTTGTGATTGACATGCGCTTACTAGAATATTTAAACATATGACACTAGTTTTTTACTTTTACAAGAATTTAAATTTCTCAATATATTATAGATTATTAACCTTCTAGAGAATCAGGTAAATATTAATTCAGATTTACTCGTTTATTCAAATAAATAGTTTCTCAAGTACTTACGTTTTCTTTTTAAATTTTACATATATATAATCTCCAGCTATTTTCTTCATTTAAATTTTTAATTTTAATTATATATATGTATATATAAAGTTAAATTTTTTTATTATTTTCAGAATCACAGCCATCCAGACATAATTCATAAACGTAGTTTGTTGAAACTTCTTCCGCTGTTCCTTGAAAAATACCAAAGAATTTTCAGCAATATTTTTATATTACATTAATTATCATTA
>KK118091.1:292301-318113 GCA_000611955.2 Stegodyphus mimosarum | reverse complement strand
TTAATCACGTTATTATTAATTATATTATTAATTATATTATTATTATTTATTATATTATTATTAATTATTATTAATTTTATTATGATATTTTATTTAATTGTTTTTTGTCCCAATTTTGATCAGTGTACTTCAAGTTAGACGACTGACTGCTTTCCTAATTTAATTTACGCTTTAATTATTATCTCATGATTTTATACATCTATATACAATTATTAATTTTCTTTTTATGATTATCTCCTAGAAAATAAAATGTAAAATCATTGCAAACTAAAATTAGTAAATGTTAATAATTAAGAAGGCTGTGTTATAACTATTAAAAAATTGCAGTAAACATAAAAGAAGTTTAAAATTTGTAATGGTATGCATTAAAATCGTACATTTAAAAACGAATAGTATATTTTAAAAAGTAGAACAGCGCGTACGTAAAGAAGTGGGTAAATTACTGTTGATTTCCCTTAAGACGGTTAACTAATCAAGGGAAATCAAACCTCCCCTAAAAATCCACAATATTTTGGGTATGATCACGTTTTGCTTTCTTCGTATATTTGAATGAATTCTTTTAATCACGAAAAAGTTATGTATAAAATTTGTATTTAAATAAATAATTGGTAATTTTCAAATAGGAATGTAATTCCCCGACGCGATCAAAAAAGAACAATTTACAAAAAAGATTTATAAAAACTGATAGGGCAATTAGAAGTATCAATGCATATAAAACCAGTGTAAGAATATCATACAATTTGAACTATTATATATTTATTATACCTTAATTATATGCATATACAAAATTATAGGCCAAAAATACATATAATTTTAATCCTAACCGACAGTTTAAATTCCGTATCTGCTATTGTGAAGCTTTTAATCGAAAAGAATATTCGCTTAATATATATAATGAAAGTTCTCAATTGTACAAACTCTTGTAAATACGATACTCTTGTAAATCAAAAAAGATTGGTTAGAAGTAATTGACAATCATTAATCATAAAACAAGCAGTGAAATTAAAGAATATAACAAGTAAACATGAACATTTCATATAACACTTCATCACAAAATATTTGGTAAATGCAATAGAGCTTCTGTTACCCAACATAGACGAGAACGAAAGGGCGGTCGAACGCCTAAGAATGTCACATAAAACGGAACTACTGAAGCTCGGACAAAGTGAACAAAGTTCCGTGAAACAAAACCCATTTTATTACAAACACAATGAAACAAATATAGGCAGATTTAATGTTCCTCAATGCAGTACATAATTCTGTCATTTCAGATCTTCATTAGTAAAATTACGCCAATGGAAAATAAAGATCCGTTCAACACGATACTCAGAGCACTGTATAAAAATTGTAAAACATAAAAAAATGTTTAAGGTGATGACTATTAAAGGAAGTGATAACATGCAGTCTTACGTTTCAAAAAGTTATATCATAAATCATAAAAGAGCCGAACAATAATAAAATAATTTCATTGCACATTGGGTTTTCTTGATGTATATGAAATAAAATGGAATGGGCTGGGTAGTAAATGGGATCTTCTGTAAATAACTTTGTAAGTTTTATCCTAATTTTATTAACAGTTATTATAAGTTATGCCTATCTATTCTAATTTCAGAAACGCAGTTAATGCAAATGAGTAAGAGTACTATTTAACTCGATATTTCACCGACTTCGAGAGAGAGAGTCTGATTCCCTGACTAGCGCACGTTTGCCTTTTGGCTACGTTCTCTCTTAGATACTACGCTCGGCCATACTTTAGGCCCTTGCTTGGTTTCGCCGATTTAATTAATATTTAAGAGCCAACTACTTGGAATCCTGATAGCTTCGGCTATACCTTTCAGTTAGCTTAGTTAAGCTTAGTTAAATTTAATTTCATAATCATTTAAGTTCAAGCCCAAGTGGAGGTTTTGTGTACGTTCCAAGTTAGGAACTGATTGTATTTATCCTGAAAAATAAAGGGCAGTTAATCCTTCTTAAGTCTTAGTGTTTATTCATACACTTAAGCGATTATTCGCTTGTTAGTGTGCGTGGGGTTCTAAGATTGAACATTGGATTAAATAGTAAAATCCCACAACTTAGAGCCAGCCAACATGCCATAACAAATATTTCTTGCCTAAAAACAGGCTAAATAAATGTAATAAGCACCCGGCTTAGTTTAATTTTATTAGGAATAAGTTATTTTAAATAGCAATAAGTTTCATTTTAAGATAACGAAAAACTTTTAATATTCTAATATTAATTTATATACTTAAATACAGTTTTAGCACTTCGCATAGTTTTACTACTTTAATTATAAAAGAAGATTATCCGTTTAGGTTTAGATTTCTTAATATAAAATTAGTTTCATCGCTTTATTCACAAAGGAAATTAAATGTATTTTAATATTTTTAATTATACAATCTTTGTTGAAATAAGAGAAGACTAACTAAAAAAGAAAATTTGTTTACTTACAAAAGAAACAGGAAAAAAAGAAATTTGTGAGAAAAAAAAGGAAATAAATCTTGTTCATGTCACTAAAAACGAAAATTTCATTAAAAAGGAAAATTTTCTTTTTTTCTGAAGGTTTGAGACCTACAGAACAAAAGTAACAAACACAATTAGGTGGATGTTTCGGTTATCCAGATGCCCTGTTGTTCCAGTTAAACAAAATAATTCAAATAATAAAATTTTGGAAGACTTACACAGGTGATCAAGCAGGTGAAAAAACAATAAAATAGTAGTAAAAAGAGGAAATCTTGAAACATTAATAAATAGAAACATAGTCAAAAAATATGAGAATTTTGTATTGCAAACAAAACAGAAAAATAGACGATTACGTTCTTATTACAAGAGGAAGATGAACATATCAATTGATTTCTTATCTTTTCTGATCATAAATTCCTTCCGATAATTTTTGTATGTTCTTATTATCTTAATTAAATGTCTTTGTTTTACAACTAAATAACCTACAAAATGTTTGGCACATTGTTAGTCTGTTAGATTCTTGCGACTTGCATATATGTGAATGTTAAAATACACACTTAAACATTCACGTATCTTCAATATCATTGAATTATACTCCAAACTGTCCTGTATTTTACTTTCAATCCCATTAATTAAGATTCCATGTTTACACATTATTGTTACTTTATGCTAATGTTATCCCATGTTTACATTTCAATCCCATATTTACACATTATTGTTAATTTATGCTTATGTTGACCTTCTTATGAATTGTCAGCTGGAGAAACTCTCTTTATTAAAACTTACGTTTGGCTGTCATAAACAAGCTTAAATCAGTACTGACTAATTCATCTTTGTTTATATACTCATCATCCATTTTTCATCCATTATTACTGACTTTTCTACAGAAGTTCATCTGACTTCATCTTATTTGCAAACCTGAATATACATTTAATAAAACAATTATTTTAAAATCTTGAAAATTTGAAAATAATGCAGTGCATTATCATAGCAAAAATCATTTTCAGCTATGGTCAATGTCAGTATCAATAAGAGGAAGGAGAAAGGAAAGAAATGAAATCGATTTAAGCAACGAACGTCATCCTGAGATATGTGCAACTATGGTTTATGCACCTTTGTTATTCTTCTTCGCTCATCGATTGTTGCATCTTCCCTTTGTCCATCGATTGTTGCCAGTGGATTAGCAAGGGACGGAAGGTATAACTTGATAGTACCCCATATACGATCGATTCGTAACAGATGGGGGTGAAGCAGTCGCTGGAGAAGAAGATCAGCTTCATTATGACATTGCAAGAAAGTCCACTGAAACACTGACCAGCATTATCTCGTTGAAAACTGAAATTTTGCAGTGTCCCTAATACAGTAGCAGCGTAAATTTAAAGACTACCTGAATTAATTTTTTCGCAGTGAAAATACCATAAAAAGAGCTAAAGGTGATATTTAAAGGCTCAGTAGCATCAAGGCTCGTATAGCATTATAAGATGCAGCCTAAGATGCATGGATTATCTGTTGCTATCTGATAAGTTGCTATCTTAACTTAGCTTGCGTAAATATCTGTCACTGATGTCTAAGCAAAAAACTGTCGTGAGAAAGATTCCGTGTCATTCTGCTCGTTGAAAGATTCTTCCTCTGCACTAATATAAATGCTCTAGAAGATACCATGAAAACTTTGGATGATCAAGCAACTAAGGGTAAGCATTCAAAATTCAGTAGTTAGCGTTGAGTAAGGATTGTAGCTTCTGTGTATATGAATCCTTTCGGACATCTGCTCATCTGTATTGATAACTCGTCACTAGTTATTAATAATTTTTCTTTGAAACGTCCTTCTTCGTATTCTTCAGCTTGTTTGTCACTATAGCCTTATACTTGAGTCCGTACATTGCGGCGAAAACATTTCACAATCTGTTGATTCTACGACAACTATTATAATAACGCTCGCTTTTTCTGTTCCTATAAGCGGATATAACAAGGTCTTCGACATTCGAACTGCAGCACTCTCATTTCGCTGAATATCACATTAGCATTGATTTTATCACATTTTAAAGCAGTTTCCAGTTCTTACAACACGCGACGAAATCCAAGGAGTACGCTACATTTTCGAGTGCAGTAACTCAATATTCAAACTGCCTTTATATAGAAACGATATTCAAGACGATGCAAATCTCCAATGCTCGTATGTGAAGCATTTTCACTACAGTTTAGCATATAGATTTATTATTATAATAAAAGAAAAAAAGTATAATTGGAAACTTACTTAATCTAAACTGAAGGAATTAAAATTCACTTATATTTTTGGGTCAACCTCTACAAGTGTTCTCTAAGGAACTCAAACTGCTTACGAAGCTTATGAAAGTTTGAAAACTTAGTGCTGTTGTTAATCAAATCTTTACAGTTAATGCTTTCTTCTTTAGTTATTAATTTTAAGTATCTCACATTGTATATACACTTTTCCTTTTTTAGAAATCACTTGTGTGATCTGAATCTCCTCCAGAAATCGTTGATGTAATCGCCTTAGTTAGAATTTTTATTTCATATTACTTTTGGTATCAGAAATATAATGCAGCGGAACTGACTTATGTATTTTTCATACTTTATTTAAAGCATTCGAATAAAAAACTTATTCAACCATATAAAAATTTAAACTCCGAGTAGATATCTCCATCAACCTCTGCAAGATATATATAGTTTCCGATATGTATTAAAATTCTTTCACGACAAATTTCGCAATCAATTTATTATAAATGAGCATTTTTGCCGTATGATCTCTAATGTAATCCAGAGTTTCTGTAATATTATAAGCTTGTCTAAATATTTCTATCCTGTGATTCACCAAACAAACGAAGTTACATGTAACGTCTTCTGCTTTCCAAAATGACAAACCATTTCTTTGAATCTAAAATATAAAGTAAGAATACATTACTTTAATAATTAGATTACATGTGTTTCTTAAAATCTACACTTGTTGATCTTCTTTTACAAACTGCAGAGTTTAAATACGGCTCGGAAATTTTTTAAACGAAATTTCCATCTGTTTCAATAACGAAAATGCAATTAATTTTATTATTTCCTTTTTATTTTTAGCATTAAATATTTTTAGTCTTCTTTTTAAAACTTTCCATTTAAACGTTCAATATATTTTCTTGGATGACTATCTTTGTTTTATCACAGCATGGGATCTATTAAAAACCTGAAATTTCGATGTTAGATATTCACCTGATAAGTGCTTAAAATAAATCTAACTTTAAAATAATTTTCTTTCCTTGTTTTTCGTATCATTAGATGTTTTTGATAACCCTTTTAGATATCCCCTCATTAAAATATATTGATTTTCTGCTCACCTACATTAGCGTTGCCGCCTACTTCAATGTAATGCAGTATTAGTTAGATAATAAAAGTCCACTTTAATCTATTAAAACACTCTCTCATATAATTCAGTAAAATGCATAAAATGAACCTTTATTAGATGGAGGAAATACTTCATGTAGCATTAAGGGTATTAACGCGTTGTAATTAATGGGATTTTCCTGAGGTGAAACTACTAATGACTATTTTTATCTCGTACACTAACTAGTGATCCCTACGCCACCTTGCTCCAAAAAATGTTCTTGTTTGCTTCTATATGATATGCTCGTAAGCTTCCTTGCTCCCTTCCACTGAAACTTAATTCAAATTGTTGCGAAATTAAATTGAACAAATATAGTTAGGCTGCGTTGAAAATGAGCACTTAATACCTCTTCATAACATTCCTAGCAGCTGGAATTAATCACATGGCGAGGATGGTAGATGCGGATGCCTTTGGCGCAAGGGAGGGATCAGGACTGTTTCGTGAGGTAAACTTAGAGAGATGACGTATGGTTCGATGATTTGAAAATTTCCGGGTTCCATTCGCATAATTTCTTTTATGGATGTAGAAACTAGACATAGTGCGATTTCAAGTTATGAGAGAGAGAAGAAAAAATCTTCTCTCTCTCATAACTTGAACTACAAAACTACAAAAGTTTGAATGGTTTGTGTAAATTTTATAAGGATTTATAAGGATATAACTACAAAAGTTTGAATGGTTTGTGTAAATTTTATAAGGATTTATAAGGATATAACTACAAAAGTTTGAATGGTTTGTGTAAATTTTATAAGGATTCTCCTTTTTTCTATATCTTTGAAAGAAGAAAAGAATGAAGAGGCTTTTACAATAACAACAAATTTGGTCAAATCATATAAGGTGTATTCTAGTTTTCCTACTTCGAAAAGAAGAAAGTGAGATATGTAACCAGTGCAACTTATGTGTGACAGCTAGATTTTTAAATTCAATTTTATGTGCTAAAAGATATATTTTTATAAAGAAAGGTTTATATAGTAGTAATAGATATTGGAATAACAAAAGCACAAAAAAAGTGCTGCCATAGTTTAACTTAAAGTTCACTTACGTCTTTGTGAAATATTAAGAGTATTTGAAACAACTGGAAATTTAGATATTTCATGCAGACAGGAATGCAAATCTAAAATGAATTTTTCATGACGATCTTTTTCATATCATAAAAACGTAAATAATATTTCCACCTACTAATTCTCACCATTCAGTTTACTTTTAAAGAATTAAGAATTACATCCGACAACATACATATATAACAGTTTGCAGACTGAAATAGCTCGAATTATATTTTAAAACTCGCTTGGTTTTTACAAACTGAATGTAAACAGAAATCATTGTAATTCTCAGACAGATCTCACAGATATAGCTTCCAAAAAAATTATTGTTTATAAATAATAAACAATAAAACAATTGAAACCTCTTAAAAATCAATGAATGCTTTTCTCTAATTCTATCAGTCGAAGCTAAACCGCCACAAATTATCTGAGCAAACCCGAAACTGTCTTTGTTGAATCACATTACAATTTAATATGTGTATTTGAACTTTGCGGCACTCTAATTTTTTACCAGAGAAAAATATCTGATTTATCCCACCCTCTAAGCAGATCCTTTAATTGGTTGTAAATAAAAACAATCAAGTTAATTTGCCATGGGGCACTAATATCTGGATTATTAAATTATCTCTGTAGTTGAAAGTTCGATAACTCGAATAACGTGAGCTGCTGAAAATTCTTCCACAACGCGTGAAAATGCTCTTTCGCTATTCAAGATAGTTCAGACACAAAGATCTTATTCAATCTAATCAAATCTATCAATAAATGAATTGTACTCACGCAATCAATTTAAATCTTGCTTACTATTTTCCATCTTTCTTTCTAAGTTTACGCATTTTAATCAGGCTGGCATAAAAAAAAGTAACATGAAAACAAACTAAAGGACTGATAGTACAACTAAACAAAATAATCTCATTCTACATGGGGCCCAAGGAATAGTCAATGCTCATCTCTTTCATTCTAAAATAAATGATCCCATATTATACATAGCAGATCTATCCTATAGTAAAATGAAAATGCTGGTCGAAAGTGTAATTGTAGTGCACCGTATTAGAGAATGGTGTAAGTTTCAAACCTATTTCTAATCACCAATTTTTATGAATCGACATTTAGAAATACACTGATGGACAGTAATTATTATCAGATATTTATCATCGAATGTAAAAGAATTACTGAACGCATCGCTTTGACTTAAACATGACAATAGCCCAATTTCTGCCTTATTTGGTGATATTTCTGCTATATCTAGAGAATGCCATGCTTGTTCAAATTTCCTTAATTCTCTGTAGTATTAATCCTCAGTCTTCGAATAGCAAAGACATACCAGCAGACAAGAACCGTCAGACTCATTCGAATATCCCAACGGCTACACGTACCAAATCAAGAATGTCCCGAAGTATTTCCTCTTTGGTCTAGAACACAATGCTGAAAAGGGTTTTGTCAGGTGGATGCAAGTATCCAAAACGTTATCCAAACGTTGGAGGACCATTCTGAACACCAGGATCAATACTTCAGACATTAAGACTGCACCGGCATAAAGTGTTTTTATACCGCAATACTTCTAGGTTGACTAGCACACTTTCAGACGCTTTGAGATGGTTTACAGATGTTATACTGCAAATGCTATCCTTTGTTCTTCAGATGATTAGCAGTGACCTCGATATAGTAAATGAGGACTTTCCGGTAATCCGTCTGCGGCTGTGCGGAAGCGCTGAAAAAAGCACATGGATAGTAAGTACCTCAAAGTAGGCGGAAAATTTTGGTCAAGCATGGTATTCGTTATATACGGTAAAAACATCATTAGATATCTCAGAATATCGTTTATTTTTTATATCTATGAAAATACAGTAGATAATTGCATTATTTAATTCTATCTGTGTGAAAAAGTAAATTCTGAATTCTAACAATTTTCGCATATCACGGTGCATTTATATAAAAACTATATATATTTATAAAAAAAGACCGAAATTTTTTAAGATTTATTAATTTAATATTTTTTTTCTTATAAGATTTTGAACTCAACCAGGATATAAACATATTCATGCAATATGATGACAATTAATTTGACAATGCTTTTATAAAATCTACTACACAAACAGGTTTCCGAATATTAATAATTTTCCCCATCATTCACCTTCATAGAGTAAAATAATTCATAGTTTATAATGAAATAATATTCTTAATATATTGAATGAACTAAAAAATGCACTCTTAGCAGATTAAAAATATACGTTATTAGTGAGATCATGCTCTTTTGAAACTAAAAATGTTTATGACTTATTATACAGTTTATCCACAAGTTGAAACTGAAAATTTCAATAACTATTTTCTAAAACCACATCATTTAAAAAGACTGTCATAAAGATGCTTATCGACATTTAGATGTTTGCTATCCACAAGGCTCCCTTTAAAAGGTCAGTCTTATGCTGATATTTTTTTAATCTTCAGTTCTGTTCTTTTTAATACAGAAATGTGCAGTGTTTAAAATAAGTTTGGCTTAACCGTTTCAGATCAGCTTGTGATCAGGCAGATCAGAGTTCGCTCTAAAAATACACCTATCATGACATTTCTATCAATACATCAATTTACAATGATATAGTTTAAAATGATAACAGCTTTTATTAATTTTTAGCAGATTTCATTTTGTGTTTTCTTAGATAAGAATTCTAAACATGTTACTCATTTGGACATGTTACTCATTTGGAAACGAATGTGCAAAATCACAGAGTCCTTATAGATGAAATTTTTTAGATCTGCGTGGCCGCGGTCTTCTAAGCCAAATATCCGTGGTCGGTTCAACACATTTGCAGCACTTTTATTGGTGAAATGAAAATATTCGAATTTCTCCTTCTAAAACGATGCAAGATAGAAGTATAGGGTTCTGTTTATTTTTACTAATACTTATTTTACTTTGTGAGCCTTTCCTGAGTTCTCTTATTCCCTTCACATTTTCTCGCCAGGATTTAAATGAGTTGGTGTGAAAGACAGTATTTAAACTGTTGGAGTGAAAAGGTTACACAGAGTGTGATTTCGCTATTGTGAGTGCACGTTGTTAGTTTCTACCAGCTGTTAACCTTAATATTGGCTACGCATTCTTGCCGCCAAATTTTTATCCTGCTGGTGTCGGTTTCTGAGTCAGTCTGTTAGCTTAAATTAAATTGTGTAGTCCCGCACTACTCTTCAGCTTTAAATTAATGTTACATTATCTTTTAAGTTCTCACCGCAGGTAGTCGGTGTTTTATAAGGACGTACGTCTGTTCCATCTGTTAAATAGTTTGTGTTCAATAAAAGAGTCTTTTGCACCCTTCCCTGGTTGTGTTCACCTTCAAGCCTGAGTGAGAATTCGCAAGGATCGCACTTATGTAGACTTAGTCACATTTTATGATAACTAAGAAAACTAGGTCTTACCGAAGAAAATTTTCAGTCGCAAAGTTTTAGTGTCTTACATTTGGTATAAAAGGACTTGTTCTTTGTACACTACATGCACACAGACGAGAGAAGATAAAAGTAAAAAAAAAGACCATAATTACGCAGGTGCCTCATTAAATATTGAAATACTTGAAGAAAATTGCACAGTCTATGTATCTATGCATCAATAGTTCTATAATTGCGCATGGATTAAAACTGATTCTCTAAAACATAATTTGAAAGGTAATAAAAGGGTTCGCAAATCCTGATAGTATTCTAATATCATGTTTCCGTCGTTGCCTACAAATAAGTTGGTTAAAGATAAAATGACTAGTTATTGCGAGATGGCTCTGTTTTAGAAGTTCCAAGTTATGGATCTAAAGGCATAAATGAAGCGTAAGTGTTATTCGATTGCTATTATTCAGACCGTAAGTATAATTTCTCTTTTCCGTTTCCTCACCAGAAATTTAAATCAGTTAGAGAGTATTTAAGCTGAGGTTTTTGGACTGTAATACAGGGCGTGTTTCTGCCTCTCGAGGCCAAGTTACTAGGTTCACCAGCTCTGTTAAGGTTGTAATTATTTGGCTTTGCGTTTTTCTGTCGTCATTTAACTGTTACGCTGGTGAGAAGTTATAAAACAACTTAGAATTTAAAATGAGTTATATAGTCTCTGACTGCTAGGCTTATTTCAACTTCTGAATTTTACTGTTACTTTAAGTTACATCGCCACAAGTAGTCGCTGATTATGTGAGCACGAGACCTGCATTTTACGTTCAGGTTCTGATTTAATAAAAAGGTTATTTAAATCTTCTGAAGGCACCGTAGTTAACTTTAGACCAAGCTATAATGCGTTCCATGTCTATTAGAGTTCGTCCATTCTCAGAGCATTAGTTCAGCCGAAGCCCATAAGAGATGATTTTCAGTCTTGGAGTAAAATAGTAATTCCAGACGGAGCCCCGAACAAGAAAAGTTTCAGTACTTTAATTCATTATTTGCCATTAATTTAGCTTACTTTATGAATATTTTCATTTATTCGATATTATTTTATTTGTTTAATGTTATATTAATTTTTGGCACATTTTATTTAATCTTATGAGTCTTTCTTTATTCTTTTGTTTATCTAATTTTGCTGTCTTCCCTGCGGTCTTTCTGTAAGGCTTCAACACTTCTAATTTCAAAACTTAAACCCTGTACGTACTAAATAAAGGACGTTCTAAAACTTTGCATTTGAAAATTTTGCTGCAGATGTTTTCAGATGTTTTAAAATGATACTGCATCGTCACTTTACGGTTAAAATACACTGCTTCTGAAGTTCTAGAAGTCTCCAGTCAGAAAGTCACTAGAAATCTCCACTTAAAAAATGTCTGAGAACTTAAATTGAAAGCTTGTACAGTAACTGCTTTTGTAATAACAAATCCCACTCTTCTTATTTTCAGATACTAATTTAATTTCAGATCGTAAGCTTAGATTGCAACAGTAAAGTGCCGCAGAAAAACCTGAATATAACCTTAACAAGCAAGTAACTTAGAATTAAATCTCACCTCTAATTGTAATTTATATTATTATTAATCGTTATAATGTTTGATATTATGCTCTTTGTTTTTATGGTTTCATTTAAATCCCATCTTGCCGTCATCACAAGAAATGTATAACTAGAAAACTGAAAAAGACAAAATATATTCAGAAGGAGGAAAATGCCATTTGGAAAATACTGTTAGAAAGATGCAATTTAAGAAGGTCTCGGGAGCCTTTGAAATAAATTCTCGTTTCTTTCCAAAAAGATGAAAAGAGAAAAATATATGGCATGAGTGGATTATAAAAATAAACTTCCGACAATAGTTTTTTTTCCCACATATACAGAGAGTGAATTGAGCAAACTTGCAGAGCTATCCTTTGGAATATTTGACTCATATTTATATTGAGGATTCTGGAAAATACTTTTGAGAACAGCCGTTTTAAAAATAAAATCAGCTGGGATCAATATAAAAGAAATGTTTCCTTAACCCAAAGATTATTATCAATTTCCTTTCATTAAATCAAAGAACATACAAAGAAAATATTTTGTCCTTGAATGACAGTGGTATTCTTGCCGAATTTTTAAAACAAATTACTCAAATTGTGACTTTTCGGTAATTGAAAATAATGGGAAAATGCATTTTGAAATAATTCTTAACATATACCAGCCGTGAAATTTCTCTCTGCTTCTATTAAAGTTGCGAAGATGAACAATTTCAGGAAGGTATGTCCAATATATGGAAAGAAAGCAGGTTATGTAGACATAAATAAATAATTCTTAGATATAAACATGGATACATCGTGAAATATAATTTTAAAATTTATTTACTTAAATTACAGTTTAGTTCCCAATTAAAGCTTTAATAGACTCTTTAAATAGTTTTCATGAGATAAATTATTTTCAGAATGAAAATATATAAAAATAAAAAGTAGAAAAACAGTTCTAGCTTAAGTCATCAGAAAGCATACCGTTTAAGCATTCCCAAAAAGAGCACATAAAACTTTTGCTTTTCTATACGTGTTTTTCTATTATAGTTGTTTTGTTGTTAACTGTGTTGTCTTTATCTCTGTTCGCTTGGGATTCTTCGAATGAACGACTCTTAACTATGGGATGCAGTTTCAAAAGGAAGAAGGTAGGGACTTCAAATAGAGAATTAGTAAGCATAAGAGTCGAGTTATGGTCCAATAACTCTCTGTACCACCTCAACGTGCCATTTTGACAGTCACATTCCCCTACAAAGACTGGAAGGGTAAAAAAGGGCAAATTATTTAAAATAAATTTACCTAACTTCCTTCGCTTCTGCTATCAAAGAAGAAAAATTACGATGGTCTTTAATTTCATTAATTTTAGTTCAAAACAATCTGTTGATTCAGGATGTCTTGGAGTGGATTCTTATCGCTGTTTCATTCCGTATAAGTTGAAAGGTTCTAGCATAAGTTTAAGAAAAAGTGCTATTTCATTCCTACTTTTTCTTTCATTACATTGTTCTTATTTGCGGTTACTGCCTACATAATTGTTTGCAGCAAAATGAACAACTATAGACGTATAGCTACTATATGTTGTATTTTAAAATTCGTTCCGTTACTTTGAATTCTCTTTCTCACTTCCTGTAACTTCACCTTATATCTTAATTCTAAGCTTAAATTTTAAAATATGTATTAAAAGATGGATCTTCTGAAATCTGTTAAAATTCAGCTTCGTTCTTGATATATAAATGAATTCCTTAAATGAACAGCATCCATCTATGAACATATTTGATGAATCAGCAAAATTTACTGATGTTTAACAATTGTTTAAACGTAGGGATAGAAAAAATATGGAAACTCATTGAATAGGAAATGAATTCTTAAATCCAAAACACATTCGCTATGTTTTCCACAGTAGATATTGGGTTCCGAATTCTAGACAAGAATGGCTTTTTTTTTTATATTTTAATTTGTTTTCCAACAAGCATACGAAATCCGTAGCTGTTACGCGACTTGCTTCCAGCATACAGATCAGCTTATTTCGGTCATTGAAACTCAGAAAAGCATTTCCGTCATACACAAACGGTTTAAGCCAAGAAGAGAGACTTTTGTTTGCTTTAGTTTTCTTGCACTCGAGGAGAAAAGTTTACGCTTATCTTGTTTTTGGTCTTAGATTCTAAATGTCTGAATCGAAAAATATAACTATAGGTTTGGATCTTTCAATTTACTTCTTTTCAAGAAAATTATTTTCAGCATTTCATTTGAATTCTAATAAAACAATTTCTTGACATTCGGCTTTTATAAAAAGAAAACAGAACTCGATTTTTGAAAATAAACCCATTAACCTTACCCATTATATTGTCGTTTCTTACCTGAAAAATATTTTTTTATTTTATGATTCTTCGAAACAAAATTACAAAAAAGGAATATTTTTTAAAGGCTTACTCCTTTTGTTTAAATATTTTAATACATTTAATTCCAGTAAAGAATATTAAATACAAGATCTTATCGTTCATTTTAGAGAACAAATTCTTTAATATTTTGAATGTCGTTAATCTAGATTTCGTTATGTATCGTAGTACTTTCTAAATTAAAAACCTTTGGTAAAATTTATACGCAAAATTTTCTTATTTGTTAATTTGCACCAACATCCGTAGTAAAATTTGTCTCAAACTTGTCTTGACCAATCAAATTTGTCAAAGTTCTTTCAGGTTACGTCAAAATTCCAGAAGTCACTTCAATAGTTTTCAATAGTTTCGATTGTGAATAAATAATAATAATAAATCTTTATTATTCATTATTTAGAAACCTCATTTGAGCATTAGAACAAAGCTTGTGCTTCATGCTTCACGCTAAATATTCTTTTAACATGTTTATCATGCTTCATGCTAAAAACGTTTTTCACTTTTTTATCACGCTTCATGCTAAAATTTTTTCCACGCTTTCCGATTCAGCGTACTCTATTTGTTTATTAATTGCAATGAAAAGAAAAGATTACAAAAGTTTTATAAAAGAATATTTAACAAGTCACTAACCTGCACTTATAGCTGGTTAAAGTCTGCGTTTCATATCTTATTTTCCATTAGCAGCTGCTTGGTGGGTTTCTTGTTTCATTAACATATGAAACACTGTCAAAAATAAACTTTAAATTATACAAAAAAAAAGATTTTTTTACTTTTGCTTTATAATTTGTACAAAAGAAAAGAATATTTAGCAAAATCGAAACCTTTTATAAACTGCATTATTCAGGTATGCCTGACTTTACATTAAATTACCAAATACCATTAAGTATTCATATGTAATGCTAATGAAATATAAAATTTGTAAACGCTCTATCAAAAGCAAGACAAACTTATTCTGAAAGAAAATTTAATTCCGAATTTTCTGAATGTTGAAGAAGCTTTCTTAGTACTTAGTATTTAGTAAGCTTTAGTATAGTTCAAAAAAATCTTCGGAAATAGACACAATTCTTGGGTATACACATTTTGTGGCCGACGTATTTACATAAATTTAATTACCCTTTTTATACATTAATCTTTATGACCTATTCTTCTTTGATCATCACTATGCATTACATCTGTTGTAAACAGAATGTTCTTTTCTCAATCTTTAAATTTCAAAAAGAATGTTGTTTTCTCAACAATTCGAACTTCGGTTATGTTGAATATTTTTTAATCCAATGAGTTTTAATACAATCTCTACTCCGCGTACAAGTCAATTCTAGTACTAAGTCATTTTTCGCGGATTTTAATTTAAGATATGTGTCCAAAATTAATCATGAATGTAAACTACTAAATAAAATACATATACAGTTTATTCAGATATGTTATTTAAAAAATAATAATAGAGATGAAAAAGCAGATTCTTTTTACATTTTTGAAACTACATAGTGTGTTGAGCAAAAAAAGTTGCTTATTTGAATACTCCCAGTTAGAAGCGCTAATAAGTTGCTTACTTAATCATTATCAATCCATGCAAAAATATTTTAATGTTTCTGATGTAAGAGAAGTACGTTTTTTATATTATCATAAAATAGAAGCAAGGTTTTTCATCTTTCCTTTCTTTTGAAGTACAAATATATTCTTCGTGTAAACTCTTATACAGTTTAAAAATTTTTCATTACAGTGAAAATATATTTCATTTTATCTAAAGAATAATGTATTTCAATGATGCGTCTTAACTGAAATAAATTAGATGGTTGTTACCGAAATTTTGTAAAACGTACTCATCTAAAATTTCCCCAATATTTTTATCCGAATGATTAGCTTATATGGATGTTCATTTAGGGAGGAAAAAAAGAAAGAGATAATACAGTTACAAATAACTATGAAACATTCACACTAGTCTAACATAACTACTGTAACTAAAGCTCAAAAGCCCCGATTTTTTTTATGCAGCTTAAGGCAAAATTTATAGTTTTTTGTTTTTAACTTAGTATAAGTATGTCTCTTTTAAAATTTATTTTAAACTAAGTAAAAATGCATCGATTTTGTTTTTAAACTAAGGAAAAGTGCGCCTGCTGTAGCAGTACCGTTACTTGAATAACTTTTGGCCCGGATGAAAGCGACTTTCATATTTAACGCCACAACAAAAAACTCGCGGGCTTTTTTTCCTTTTTATATAAGATTATGTTCGTAAAATTAAGTGAAAATAAGGTAAATGAAGCATTGAAATTGTCACATTACTGTCTTTTAAATGTTTTATTAACTGGTATTTTTCTGTACTGTGAGTCTTGCCGCACTCATACGTAAGGCAACATACAAAATACACTAACAAGTTTCTTAACTTCGAAATGTCAAGAACTTATTTTTTAGCAACAGTGCCTTAGACAAAAGTTTTGAAAGAAAACACTTTAATGCCTTCATTAACTTTTTCTGCCTATTAAAGCTTATATGAAAGAGATAAAAAATATATTTCAAGTATATTTTTGGTAATCAGTTTTTTATTTTAATTTTAAATTTTTTAAATTGTCAAAAATATCAAAAAAATTTCAGTTTGAAAGAAATATTAACTTAAATTATAATATTTATTCAAATTACCGTCACCCGTCAATCAAAATTTGAACTTACAATTGATCCACTGGTGCTTTTAATTTTAGAAAGTTATCTGTATTTTTGAAGTATTACTTGGCTATTTAAACTTCTTTATTATTACTTTAATATGTCCTAAAATATTTTATAATTTTCTTCATTGTCTGCTTTGATGTACATAGAATTCATTTATTGTTCAGAAGGACAAAAATATTTAGATTTATTTTCCGTAGAAGCAAGATCGTTATAAGACTATATTGATACTTTAAATCCTCTACAAATATTTGTTACTTAATTAATCAAATTTTTTAATGTGAAGAAATATTGAAATAAAAATGTTATAAATTGATTACAGCATTTATTTAATAAGTATGTATCCGAAGTTGAAGACAAGAATGTCAAGAAAAATTGTATGTAATGTTTATATTTGATGACTCCATTCATTACTATTCACGACCCTATTCATGACTTTCATCATTACAATTTTTTTAATTTAAAATATTTTCGAAGAACATTGAAAAATAATTATTATTATAGATTACAGTTTTCATATTGATATTTTAAAGTTAAATAAATTTTAATTCATTTAAAGAACAAAATGAAAGGAACACTTACCTTATAATTAAACTACCTCACCAATCATTCAACACGTCATTCTCCGTCGTTCCAAACTATCAAATAAATCAAAAATAATTTTTCTCCAACCCACACAATCACTGTCAACTTGTTATCTACCTTGAATGACCGCGCTTTGAAATTCCGTCGCTACAAAAACAGATATTGATCCGAAGATATTACCTGTCCAAAACTGTTGCTAAATTTTTCTAAATGAAATTACGCCAATGATATTACTACTCAAGATAAACAGTTATTTGCATAGTATTTCCGCCATTTTTCTACTCATTTTCCGGAGTTTTGTTTTTGCATTCCAATCATTGGCTTTATTCTAAATGCCGCTCCTTCGGTTGCCTGCGTTCCGCGTTCGCGGATAAGAAGAGCAAGAGGAACATCGTCCGCGAGCTGCGATTAGCCATCGTTGTGGGTAGAATGGATTGCCACGAACCCGGGAACAGGGTTGCTGCACTTCAAACTCGTGTTTTTTCGCCAAACTGGCTGAAATTGTAAGATTCACGCCAAACTGACAGGGCTAGAATGCGATATCTGTAGCATCTTGGTTTACAGTGGGGGGACACTGTTGATTTGTACGTGGCGTTTGCTACTATCACTCTCAGACCAACGCAGTAAAACGTTAACCCTTATCTTAAAACTATTGACACATTTTCGCTTTTTCTTTAAAAAAAGCTATAAAATTCTGTTATTTATACTGACCTTTTTGATAAATGAAATAAAATTGCCATTAACATGTTTGATACAAATAACTTAAATATCAACAGTCTTCTTACATGTACGATCTTTCACATGAAATACATTTTATATGATGCCATACAATTCAACATTCAATTTTTCTTCAATACAAATTAACTTTCAACTTTCATTTAATAAAAAGTACTAAACATCGTATAAAATAATGTAAGATTTGAGAGATGGAAAAATAGTTCTAAAGTACAGAAACGCATCCGTGATATAAAATGTTTTCAGATATTTTTTAAATACTGAAGCTGTATAGGTTGGGTTACTTGAATTAATCGGGGGAAATTGAGTGTCAGAAGTTATCTTTTAATATTTTTCGTAGATGACTTCCTTATCATTCATCTACAAATAAAGTATTTAAGCATTGTACACTGTAGCCACAATATTTGTTAAAAAACTTATTGAACTTTCATAATTTCATTTCTTTATTGCTCTTTAGCGACAAATTAGAACTTCTAAGTTTTGAGTGATGGCTGCCAAAACAGCAGACATAGCATCGTTAGAAATGATACTCGAATATAGTAGTATATGGAAAAAATTGATTGTATGGATGGTATCTCGGTTTTCTCAATGCGCTAAAGTAAATACGAGTTCCGTCTAGATTTTTGCGCAAATACAATGAAACAAATCTCCCAGAAGAACTAGCTCTCATATCCTTTCCTCTCCTCAAATACTTATCTGCCTGCCTGTATTATCAAAAGGCTTACCTTTTGAATACACCTAATTCTTTAAATACGTCTTGAGTTGTACAGAAAGGCGTTACTAAAACACTATATTTCATTGTAAAGTGTTTTATATAATTGCGGTCGATACAGGTTGGATTACTTGAATTAATAGTGTGGAATTGAGTGTCAGAAATTATCTTGGAATATTTTTCGTAGATGACTTTCTTATCGTTCATCTACACATTTATACTACACATAAAGTATTTAAGAGTTGTATATCGTAGCCACAATGTTTGTTAAAAAAACTTATTAAGCTTTCAAGTTTGAAGCTGTATGTCTAACACATATACTGTACATATGTATAATTAGTTAAAATTTTAAAACTCAATGACTACTGTTGCTAGGGTTAAGAAATCAGAACGAGAAACCAACTAAATGAATCCTAGAAAAAGTATTTTTGAATAGCTGAAAAATCTACTGCTCACAAGGCTACAGTTGATCCAAGAAAATTGTGCTCGATAACGCAGCTTTTCAGAAATGATAGAAAACACAGACACACACTATATATATGATTTATACTCACATGCGTACTTATTGATAAGCATATAAACAGACAGAAAGTGTGTGGAAGAATAAATTTAATGATTATCTGCCCGTTTAACCCGGCCAAGAAGCTTCATTCTCGAATGATATCTAATAATATTAAATACAGGTGTCCTGTAGAGCGAAGCGGTGGAATATAAAGGTTAGTCCTTACTAATTCATAGTTATGCATATTGTTTTCTGCCAGTCAGTTATAAGCTTTTAAATATTCATTGTCGCTGTCTTTATTTTCAGCTCTCCATTGCTAAAATCTATAAGTATCATTTTCATTTACTTGAACAACTGCCAAGGGCTTTTAAGTCCAAAACTGTTGCTTCCTTTAGTCTACCAATGGCTCGGTAGTTAAAATCTTGAACAATGCACTCGAATTCTGTTGTCTGTGTAAATGAAATTATAGCAACTTATTTCTTTGTTGGGTGTCTTAAATCGTTAATACGAAACACAGAACTTTTTAATATCATGCAAAATGCATTTTGTGCTCCTTGAAAACTGGCATTCAGGACTGTATCAGAGCGAAATAACCCAATTTAAACATTTTCTGACTTTATATTATATCTGAAAGTTGTACCTTTTTTGGTAACAATCTGTATAGGGTAAGGAAGAAAGAAAATTAAATATTGGAGCATTTTTAAGAAGTACATAAGAATTCTTTTACTTTAGTGCTCTTCAAATTCTGCACCCATTAAAAACACATTTTAAAAATTATTAATTTAGTACTGAAAATAGGGAATTAATAAAACGAAATATTACAGTGCTCTCTGAGTGTCTTCTTTTCGTAACTGTTCATACAAGCAATGTATTCAAAAATGGCTTTGATTTCTTAAGTACTCAGCTTATACATGTTTTCCTAGTTGCAAATATTCCCAAACTAAAGACGGAATTTTAACATAATAATGTCGGTGTTGAAACTTTTAGAGCTTTCTAAGAATAAAATTCAACATTTTATATAGTAACCATATAGCGAAAAAAAAAAGTCAGATGCTCAATTATGTTTTAATAGGCTAATGCAACGCGCTCCATACTTTTAGTTCAAAATTGGAAGAAATACTAGTAATTAGTAGCTTCGTAAAGCCTTTGAAAGATAATAACGAGCAGGTTTTACCCAATGCGGAGCCATTAATCACTCAAACGAGCTAATTTTGTTTCGTTGTCTCTTCCTATAATCTATTTGAAACTCACTTGAGCAAGATAAGTATATGCATAAAGAGTAATCTAATACAATAAATTAATTATATAATATCTCCACGAACACTGGCCATAAAAGTATGAAACTTTTCTATCTGATGCATTAAAACCTATAATGGGCATTTTACATTCTGAGTCTTCTTGAACTGCGCGGGTATATCATAACTAATTAGATTTTACATTTCTAATTTTTTACCAATATCAGAAATGGTTTATCGTGTGAAATCTTCACAATATTTTGAGAAATTTAATAACTTCAAGTACATGCTGTAATAAGTTAAATACGAAACGTTCCACATTTTCGCGTTCAAAATTCGAAAATTCAATCAGATTACATAATATTTAATCAATTTCAAAAGAAAAACGTCTGTAGTCATCGTTTCCGAATATTCTGCACATATTTGTACAATGACAAGGAAAAATTTGTCTATATTCATAAAATTATTCAGGTCTATATTCAAGTAAATAAAAGATATCACAGTCTAAATGTACTTTTTTCAATTAAAATTCATATACAGTGAGAAAGCATACAGCAAGCTAAAATTTGCATGAAAGCTAGAACATTCGAGGATATGTAATCGATTATCATTTCACATCGTTCGCACTGAACAGGTGAATAATGACATCTCCAAGCAATATAAAAAGTTAGACAGAACTACCGACTTTTCACATGAAAATCGCTTTACTCTTCGTTTTTGCCTTGGAAGCAATATTATACCTCGTGTAAAAAGAAGGAACTAATGGCATCAAAATTCAATCGCGGGAGAATCACAGCCTTCTGGACGGCGAATTATCGCATCATAATTTCTACCTGCATTGGTCGAGATTCAAACGAGACTTTGCAATCGAGGGTCCAAGAGAACCATACAAACCACTGAACAAGATTTTAGCGGACGCCACTCACCAGTGCCAGAGGCAGCAGACATAATGTCCGCATTGTTATTAACGATCTACAACCATGTCATATCCAATGGGTGTGTTGTACAGACGGCGTTTGCAATGCACGGATTGTCAGCAAGATAACCATTGTTTCGGCTTTTCCTGAGGCTACCTGATAGGAATAAGTACATATGTTGTCCGCTGAAAACATCGCGGACGAATAGGTCGCGGAGAAAACAATGAAAGGTGAAAACGTCATAGTACAAAACGTCGTAAGATAAAAGAAAGCAAAGAGAAAACATCACAGTTCTAAAACACAGTAAATATCCTCGTCGAAAATAAAGCGGTTCAATAACTTCCCAGTTTTAAAACATGGTCGTCGAAAATATCGTGGTAAAAAAAAAAGCACCTACAAATCCTCTCATGACATGCGGTTATTAGGCCATACAAGTTGTAAATGCATATTCGCATAATGCTGTGAGCGTAAGAAGGAAAAAGGAAGATTTATATTTTTATATTTCATAATTTTGAATTAAGCTAAAAAATTTTTGCTAAAGAAGAAATTAAGCGTTTCAAAGCTTAAAATGATCAGAAAATTAATGCAACTTATAGCACTTAACAAAATTTTAAACTTACATAATTAAATAATAAAGGTCAGAAGCAAAGTAAATTAATCCTATTTTCATAAAGTTTTACTGATAAGTTAACAAACGTGAAAGAAAATAATTTGATAATTAATTAAACAATTCTTATGGATGTAATCTTTTGCAGTTACTTATCTTCCTTTTTCTAAACATTTTCAGAATATATTTTTCAATAAAAATTATTACTAAAACTTTATAAAAAAAGATTAATTTATTTACATCCTTTATCAATTAACTGTGTATGGTTAAAATTCTGTTAAGTGCTATAAGTTGCATTAATTTTCTATTCTTTTTCAGTTTTTAAATCCTCAACTTCTTGTTCAGCAAAAATTTATTAGTTTAATTCAAAATTACGAAACATAAAAATAAAAATGTTCCTTTTTTCCTTACGCGAATGCGCATTTACGATGCATGCCTACGATGGTATCGTCATGCGATGATTTGTAGTTACTTTATTTTTTACCACGATATTTTTTACGACGATGTTTTTAAACTGCGAAGTTATTGAGCCGCTTTATTTTCGACGACGATATTTTGTACCACGATGTTTTCTCCCTGCTTTCTTTTCTCCCACGATGTTTTATACAGTGACGTTTTCTCCGCGATAATTTCGTCCGCAATGTTTTCGCCGCGACGTTTTCAGTTGTTAAAAAAAAAGTGCATATAATGGTGACCTTTCAACGATGCACATGGACGCGTCATTGATTAGAAGCCAACTTTTTTAAAAACTTCCCTTTTCCTTAGAGAATCATCGCACCTATATCCATCAGTGGAGACGTTGAACACGAATATTATATTGCAAGCTTACATTTTTTTCTCATCATAGCGGCCCAGTACCTGGACTGAAGATACGAGATGCCTCTGAGTACACATCCCGTTAACTTCTATTTCCCTATAACCAGTGCTTCCACCAGCCACCCTTATTTTACCGAGGTTTCAAAGATCGCGATTGTACCTCTGTCTCCTCGCTTTTCTACAGGACAATGCTAGATCCCATTTTGTCCACGCTGTCCTGTATTCATTCAATACACGGGGTGTTCGATTGTTGAGTGTTGATGGAGGATGGCAAACTGCCCATATACCATAGGTTAGTCGATTTTGCCCCACGTCCACAACTATTCAGTGATATAATGCGCCCTCGACCACATAGCATTCACTAGTATATTGTACTCTGAGGAAGCATTGCAATGCTACAAAATATGCTGTTGCATCAATTGGCCCTGAGTTATATCGTTACGCAGCATAAAGGGAGTTCTTCTCAATGCTGAGACAGCATACCTATTATCTTGCAGAATTTTTGTATTAGATATTGTTTCTTAATTAGGCATCTGCTGAATGTGTTATTCGAGAACTTTATATAGATCTGTTCTGTTATTTGGAAGCTTGTTACGTACGGTGCACCTTGCTCGCTATATATGCACAGACAAATATTTGAAGTCGCAAATTTGTATAAATATGTCTGAAAGCTTCCGTGTCTGCTTTTGCAATATGTTAATTGTGGAATAGATGTCTTTTGGCATACATTTACTTTATAATGTGTGTGTCTGCTTTGTTCTAGAGGTTCAATTCTTACTACCACATAATATGGACTTTGAGGTTGAACTGATGGCTTAAGATAATAAAGTGGTAGTAGAATACCTTGAATATTAGCTTTGTTGTTATTGAGAACGTCTTCTGAAAGCTTTTCTGTGATTTCGATGCCAATGTTGCCAATCCATGCTTCATTGGCAACTAAATCCTACTCAAGCTGCCTTAGTTGACGCATTCTTCATGTGTCTCAACATGTTAAAACGTTAATCAGTCATTGTGTAGAGATTAGAATGACAACATTCGTCAACTAGTACCTCAACTTAACACTGGCATAGAACTGAAAATGCATGGACTGCAGTATCCCAGAATTCCGAAAGTCTGTTCGAATGTTTGCCTAGCCATATAATAGTTACTATTTTTGCCACAGCCTTCCATTCATTGTATAGTTATGTTACAGGCTAGGCATGTATATAGAAGAGATGCTAGGCAATACAAAACATGAAAATAGACTCAACATAACCCCTTTCTTTTAGCTTAGATCTTATGTAAAAATTTTGCTAATTTAGAGGGAGGCTGAAGTAGATTCTTTTTCTTAAAAGACTAATAAAAATTGTTCCTTGAAGAAGAAGGATTTATGTCAGCTTCTTTCGAAATTTATAAAGTTTTATTCAAAATCTAAATCAACCTAACATTTATTTTTTCGCAAATTTTAAATAAATAATTGCAACTTGCAAATTACGAACTTTATATCCTTTCTCTATTGAAACGAAGTAATTTCTTTGAACTCATCAAGTTGCTGAAGAGCTAAGATATAATGTGTCTTACAATGGGAAAAAAATAAAATATTTTTATAGCGTTAGTATTTTATTTCGAGTTTTTTTTCACCCCTTTCAGTTTCACAGTATCGAAGCATAAAATTTATATCATCTCTACTTAACTAGGAAATGATCGCCTATTATATCTATGGTTTTTTTAAAGTTTCTAATCCTCTTTCATCATTTTAAATGCTGCTATTTTCCTGGTTAGTATTTTAATAAAAGCTGGATCGGATTTAAATCTGGCAACTAAGGTTACCGCATTTTGTTAATTTGGCATCTTCTGCTTAGGTCTTCATACGTTTGCTTTAATGTTTTCTGCCGTTGTCAAACCGCAGAATTAAGGAACGACCAGTAGTTGATAGCACTGCCTTTTCTAGGATTTTCTTTGCAAGCAGTTGCACCAATGCCAAAGGTCTATTTCTTTGCATTTAAGTAATATCTTTAAACGTTTATGTATAAAAAATATATTTTCATATACTCCAGAAGGGGGATTAATTAATTAAATCGGGAACCTACAGGTCGTCTGGTGTAATAAATGCCATCCCTTCTAAACAGATTAAATTTTAATTAATTCTGTGTGGAAACTATCTTACACGATGTATGAAACTTCCATTTTAGCTGAGCTCCCGCAAATTTCGTTTTTTCCTTTCTTTGTAAAAATCTCATTAAACGACTACCATTCCTGAATCTTCAGAGCCACAGAAACCTTTGAACCATTTTAGGGCTTTACCTTTCACTGAACATCGACTACTGTTTGGAAATAGTTAAATTTATCTTTCCTTGCCCTCAGTTTATCATGCCTGACAGTAGTAGCTTTAATAGTAAACCCAAGACTTTTGAAAGCATTTTCTTCTGCTCCTCGAGGTTTGATGCCATATTCTAACCCAAAAAAACTGCACTTATTCCATGTTAAAGACTTCGGTAATTTCTCTTTGCTTATGCGCTACTTGTCGCCTCTGTGTAAACGACATTTTAAAATTGTCTTATAAACATTTACATGTTCTCACCATTGTCAAGATCTAGAGAAAACGATACGAGAAAAGCAAAATGTAAAACTAATAACTTTGTTGTGTTTTTATTAATAAATTTATTTATGCATAAAAATACTCATTTATTAAATTCAGTCAAAAATTTATAGTTTTTAAACGAAAGTGATTCCAATTTAATTTATGTAATTATATAATACATATTAATTTACTTATGAATTTATTTAAATATGTTTATTAAGTTATGAAAAAACTCAATCTTTTGAGTTTTTTCATAAATTAATAAACATATTATATAATTAATTATTATTAATAATAATAATAATTAA
>KK118091.1:248398-285697 GCA_000611955.2 Stegodyphus mimosarum | reverse complement strand
CTGTTTCACATTATTAAAATGACACCAAAAAATCCAAATTTTGAAATTAAATATCCGATCAATTTTTGTCGAACAGGAGTCGAACTTCTTCTAATTTTATTTTTTCAATAACGAATATAAAACTTTCCCAAACATAAGTACAGGAACTGGGAGATTGCCTAAAAAGTTAAATTTCGTTATTTGTAGAAAATTAGATTTTTCAAATTTTTACATTGCCAAAATATAAATATTTTCGCCATTTAAAACACGTGTAATTGGAAGTATATGACTACGACTAACGATTACGAAAATAAAAGGCCGCGTGAGGACTTTTAAGTTGGGTAAGGGGTGGGTATGTATAATATTATATATAGGTTTGCCGATTACAATACAAAATGGGAAACTAGATGTTATTACAGTCCCATATATAAAATTTTAACGTTTTCTTCTGCAGCGATATATTTTTGAGTTATGGGAAATACACGCATACATACCTAAGTACGTACGGGCGTCACGAAAATAATCCATTTTGAATCCACTTTAAATCTATTTTAATTTCCGTTTTGAAAAAAAAATCCTTTTTTCTGTCCGTAAGTACAGACATCACTTAAAAAAAACATTAAAATGGATTCGAGAACGGCTGCAATGGATATTTCTGTTGAAATATGGTACCTGAAATTTTTTGCGATTGCAATACAAGGAACTAAAAAAAAATGCAACATTCCTCAGATTTATTTGAGCTTCTTTATTTTCAAAATCATCGTCATTTGTTTAATAAACAAATATGCATTTCGAAATATTTTAATTAAATATTTATTGATTTATGACTATTTAATATTCGTTGAAAGTTCAATGATTTCGTAAGTTATTGAATTTAAATCTTTTACAAGCATATTAAGAATAATTTGGATAAGTTTTTAAATAGCATTTCTAAATATTAGATTTTACTACCTTCTTTAAAACTATACTCCACAGGTTTGAAATCCTTTATTTAACAGACTCCGAGTACACATTTCTTTAACTACTAACTACTAACTAAACTTTTCTTTTACCTATTGTGGCACATCTTGAGTAAGTACACTATGATGAGATGCCTAAAAGAATGGGTTCCACCATTCTCGTCGAATTGCTCATGAATGTCTGTCCAAAGGACTAAAGAAAAGAGAAATAACATAAACTGTAATATAAAACTGAGCAGTTATGGCAAACTAGAATATTACGGATCATATGCAGTAAATCTGTCAGAACATGCTTGTATGTGTTAGCATTTATCGTTGCTCTTTCTGGTTTCTTTAAGAATCAGGCCTTGGTTGTCAAAGAATGCAATAAGCATTGTCTTTATTCTTCATTTCCCAAATCAGACTTTCGTCTTGTGCATGAATAGGATCCTGCACATTCCCTAAACATTTAAATGATTCATACGTTCACTTCAAAGATGCGGCTTCATTTCTATTTTTCTAAGCATGTCATGGCTTCCACAGATTTACCAAGTTTGAGAGATAACGTTAAATTTGGTTGCTGTTCCATTTTACAGCTACTGATCATCTTTACACGTTAGAGTGTTGCCTATTTTCTCGCCGCTCTCAGGCATATTGAAACATGTTAGAGTAGCTTTTCCAAGGTTTATCATTTGCCCATTACCACGCGTACACATTCTATGACATCATTCACCTAATTCAGTTGTCATATCTTGTATTTTAAAAGCGTTTAAGAAGTGATGAAAGTTAACTTTATTCAAAGGAGACCTTAAATTTCTCTAACCTTTTTCCATCCATTACTGCACTTCTTTAAAACATAAATACTTCTACTCGCTTTTATTCTCTTATATATTGTTTAATGATAATTTTGTATATAATGTACATTTTAATTCCCTTAGGAATTAAAAAACATAACTTTTTCTTTAATAAGATTTTAAAAGACTAATCTGGGAAATAAAAAAAACAATAATCTAATACTGATCAGAAGAAATTTTTAAGTTTTGTGACCTCGCTGACAATTTAAATACTATACTGGTAATGCGCAGATTCCTTTTTAATAACTGCAATAATGACTTTTTCATACTCCTAAGATCAAAATTCTGAAATAAATATTGCTTACTCCTTAATTTTTGCACTATAATGTATAACTTTTAATAGTCTCTTTTGTAAGAATAACACATTCTGACGTATAATTTAATTCTTCATTTGCCGAAACATATAAAATTTTAAAAAGGATGCAGAGACTAAGCTACTTCTACGATGATGATGAAACTTTTTTATTCCAACATAAACAAATCCTATCGTATACAGTTTTAATTATTTATGTTTAATTATTCCGCTACAACAGAAGCGTATTAAATATTATTTTATATAAGGAGAAAGTAAGAAAACTTTCATAATATGTATCCAGATAATAAATATTCTCCCTCTCAGGAAATCTATAGCATTACGTAGAATACACCAGTATGGTGAAATCACAGTTGTTTAATCCGGAAGTTATGTCATCAGACTACTGAAACTGCTGCAAGGTTGTTAACTGCTCCATTAACACAGCATCGTAATATGAAACTATTAAAGAGTCTCTGACAGAATTCACATGTTGGCAATTTACGAGCTTTGCAAAGACATGATGCTTTGAGTATTTAATACTGATATGTAAAATCACAAATGTTAACTTTTAAAAGTGTAGTACGATTCAAATTCTCTTAATTCAGTGAAATATAACTTTACAGAAAAGAATATATTTTAATTAGTACAAGCATTTTAATTTAATATTAAACATTTTTGGTCTCTCCATTAGGTCTTAAATGTCCTTAGATAGTATCTTATGACACGTATTTATACATTTCGTAACATTAAAATTACAGCTCAGAAAATCCAATTTCTGAAAATTGAACAAACGGTGGTCACGATGAAGCATGCAAATGATCCAAATTACACCATTACGGCATTATCTACGGTAATATAAAGCAAAACCTATCGAATGGTTCACTAGACGTTTCAAAGATCCCGGAGAGGACATGGGGGGGCACTCAAAATATACGGCGACTCAAACGTCCTCTCGAGTGGTTTGATGATAAGGTTAGAGGATGGCGTTCTCTCATTTTTATTCGCCCCTAAAGTTTACCTTACAAAAGGTATCTCTAAAAAAATTATTTTTATATTATTTAATTTAGTATCATTCCTTCATGAATATTTCCTGCCATTTCTTTAAAAAATTTCGATACTAAATGAGACACAAAATTATAACCTTCATTTTACCTTGTATTTTTTCGTCGGTGTCAGCGTGTTGATGTATTTGGAAAACTGTAGTCTTTCTTTTGCCCCATATCTTTCCTTTGTGTTCACGTTATCTCCAAAGGCAAACTCTTTTATATTAAATATAGAAGGCTTTAAAATTCTTAACTGAAAATTTTTCAGTAGCTTGTTTCATATTCGAGACTGGAAAACTAACGTTTTGATTTCACCGCCAGAGGCATTATAAGAGTTTTAAACCAACATCTTTCAGTCGAATTAGAAGACTAATTAGGCTCCTTTGTTTGGGACAAAGCAACGTTTTTGATAATTTATGTACGTACCTTCATATACAGTGATAATGATAAAACTAATAGGAAATATGTCATCCTTTAACAGAAATAAGCTCTATAATGCTCTTAAGCATTGTAGACTAGTCTTGTGCATATACGTATTACTTCTTTGTAAAGTTCTGCTGTTTACCTGTTGTGTAGAATATGGGGAAATAGTGATTGCACAGAAGGGTGGTTAAAACTACCCTTTATTAAACTCTTTAAATTATTTACAATGCGTCAACTTGACGCTAACATACTACGCCTCTACTTGGGCAGTAACTGAAATAGTAGAAACAAAACTCAAACTTGGAGATATTCACAAGTAGTAGAATTAAACTGCAGGGCTCATACAATCCTGTATCCTACAGCGCGTAGATGAGTCTAGTGGCAGCAAGATAATAGCTATTAAGCCACGTCTAATCAGCAATGACTGCTAAGCGGAAGCTTGCATACAACCACGCACATTTAAACTTTTTCTCCGACTGGTAGAATTTGCATTCCTTACGGGCGCTACCAAATTTAAATATTCTGGCACTGACAATTAGGGTAATGAACGCTTATAGGAAGGTAACTTAAAAATTAAATTTAGCTGGTTATTTAAAATAAATCTAAATCCCTACATTTGTCCATGCCAGAATTTAACAGACTTGGATAAAGGTCCTTAAAGACCAGTTACAAACTGATAAATTCTACAACTAACAAGACTTGAGCCCAGTTTACATTCAAATACAAAAAGTGGCAGAATCAGTGGTAGAATTTAAAGAGAATTTAAGGAATTTAAATTCTGCTGGAAAATGTGATTTTTTAGTCGAACAGATTGCTAACTATGCATGAAGGCCGCTTTTCAGGATGATGATAGCAGTTGTAGGTTGTTGGAAATAGCAATTAGGGAATTAGGGCAGCTCGTCAGGCGTTTTTTATCTGTCATCCTTAATAAATACATAATCTCATTTTAAATAAATGCCTAAATTCTAAACTGAGAAACTTTATTTTTAGCTTAACTTTTATTACCCTATAGCATACTGCAGAATGTAACATTGAAGATTTTCTTAACTCGCAGAGCTTGTGGTACTGTAATACAGAATACACATAGACTGATCATAGTCATGAATAAATAATACTTACCCACAAAATAACGCTCATACCAGTCGTCACTTGAGAGGCATGCGGAAAGATTTGACAGGCTAAATAAAGCACTTTTAGTACTGCACTTAGTAGCTTGTATGTAGTTTAAAGTAGAGTTACGATTAAGGTACTTATTTCCCAGAAAATACTAATTCGATATTTCATATAAAATGAATTATAAAAATTACTTCCGTAATTTATTTTCCTAAAGCAGATGAATTTCTTTTTTTATACCGTAAAAAGTGTTTTATAATATGTTAGCTAAGTAAAATACTACTGAATTTGTGTTTATTGCATTTGATATGAGTTTAAGAAGTACTTTATTTAGCAATAATAAGAAATATTTTATGTTTTGGTAAAAAGACATCAAAGTATAATTTTTAGGAAAAACATTTTAAGAAATCAGAAGAATTTAGTAATTTTTTTTTATTTTTTCAGCATTTAAATCTATACTTTTGGATATTAATATGGAAAATTCAGTTTATTAAGACATAGAAAATCTGATCTGTCTATTAAAATGGTCCTTAAATTAACAAAATAATATTTTAATAAAATCAAAAATCTAAACAAATGATCACAATGCTGAAAATACATTGCACTGAAACCTTTTAGTGCCATAATCATTTAGATACAATATTAGTGTTTCATGCTTCGTCTTCGGTGTAATTCTGGGTAACTTAAAGCAGGATTTTAAAATTAAACACTATCGATCTTTCTGTACAGATTTTCCGTATAAGGACCTGATTTAATTCTGAAATATTTTGAAAGTTTACTTAATTTATTGGCACGTCCTTGAAACAGATTAGTGTAACTAAGCTTTGTTTTAAAAGAGCTATAGAAACAAAACCGCTTTTTTAAACATTTCGAGAAACGATGACTAAAACACTTACTTGAGGTTTGTGGTCAGATATGAGTACATCCTACCAGAAAATTTGTATCAAACAAATAATGAAAAACTCTTAATTTTGGCTTAAATATGACTTGAGCTAAGAAGTATAAATGACTGTACGTTTCTTCAATTATAAGAGCGTTATTTTAAAGCACCAGATCTCAGAATCCAAAAAGCACAAACTATGTTGAAAGCTGTCATTTGCTAATAGTTTTAAAAACTAAATTCTCCCTTTCAGTTTGGTCACTTGATTAATATATATGCATACATACATTAAACAGCTGAATTGAACAAATATGAATTCTTGTAGTTTCAGTTTTGGTAAAGCGACGTTTAAAGCGTCGTTTTCCAGATATTCATTATACCTCTGCACAGCTTATAAGCACAGAAACAACGAAACTGTTAACAGGCATTTGCAAAGATCAGTACGATTAAATAACAGAAGTAAAAAAAAACATTTAAAATTCTCTTTAGCAAACTCTGAGAAAAGAACATTCTTTGAAATAAGGATAAATCACAGAGATTCTTTAGATAACGTAATACCGCATTTTTCAGATTTGTTTTACATAAGCCTGTACATAATTTTGGAACAGAATAAATTTAACCCATTTTAGGTTTCAAAACTTAAATTCGATGACTTTAACCGTAGCAAGTAGAAAATATCCAACACTGATTATCTTATAAGGTATTGTCTTCCTCCTTTCCGTATGCCTTCATGGTGTAATTGAAAACATACTCGACGCGCATTCGAGAAGTCCAGGGTTTGAGTTCTAACAAGGGCATTTCACATTTTTCACATCTTCTGCTTCGAACAATCTAACGACTCTGCAGTGGCGCTCGAGCTAAACGGAGATAGACGATAATTCGTCACTACCAGGACGAATTAGTCCCCTAATCCCGATTCGCCCTTTAAAGGTATTTTCTCCTACCTTTCCGCATGCCTTCGGGGTGTAGTTGGAAGCATACTCGACGCGTATTCGAAAGGTCCAGGGTTAGAGTCCTGGTGAAAACACTGCACATTTTTCACTTCTCCAGCATCAAAAAAAATCCTAACGGCTCTACAAGCTGACTTTAGTAAATACCTTTCCTGTTTACAAATAGCAAGACCTAATTCGATTTCCGATCGAATACTAGTTTTAGTAGTTACTTAGAAGTTAAGTTTGTTTTAAGTAACTAAACAAAAGAGTTAAGAGTCAGAATTAGTTTTCTTTATGTTAACAAAAATAATTTCCTTTTCCTCGAAACTTAATCTTTGTTTTACATAATTTGAAGAAATTCACATTATTTGAACACTTGTTAAAATAAAGCCTGATGATTAATAGTATTGCGATACATTTTCTGACATATATCTTAGCTTTAACAATATCTTTCATCAAGAAAAACTGAATTTTTCGAATGCTGTTGATAAAAGCTTAAAAACTAGATTACAGAGGTATAGTAGTGAGTTTTGGTTTCATATGTTCTTCATCATTCAGCTTACGCTTCGCTTACATGTATTACAAGAAACGAGTTTTACAAAACACTACCATTAGTTTTACTTTAAAAATGAAACTTCTTAGCAGTTTCTTTATCAATATGATGCTCTCATTTCATACCAAGCTTTATTGCAGTCATAAAGCAAATTAGCAAGAATATCAAATATCTTCTATTTCTTAGTTGACTAATAGAAATTTAAATTATTCCTCAAACTTTATAAAAACGTATTTTAAGAGACAGAATTTGAATTTTCTATCAAATCTGATTTGAGAATCATAAAATAACATCAGTTGTATTAAAAAAAAATAACGACTTCAAGAACATTTCACGAAATGAAGCAATACTGTATTCGACTTACAAAAGCGAGTCTAAGTGCTTTTTTCGATGGAAATGATAAAACTTCCCAACCTGCTACCCTTACAGTCATTTAATTGCTTCGAAAGCTATAAACATTCTAAAAGTCGGTATAATCAGGTTGGAAGATTATTTTTTACGTTTTATTTTCTTCTAGGTCATGAATTTCTCATATGTTATTTAAAATTACAACACTAACTTTTAATGAAATTTGTATTTATTATATAAAGAAGAGAAAAATCTTTAGTAAATGTCTTCTGCTTTAGAAAGACGAGAAAGGTATATATTCTGACACTAAGTATTTATGAGATTTAATGCATATGTCGTAAAGTAGTGTAAGTCGCAGAAAACATATGCGAATGCTGAAAACATAATAGCCGTATGCCACTGAGATCTTGCTAATTAAATGGATAAAATACTTACTACAGGATTTCAGAGATTTATATTTATTTAAAAGATTTCGTAATCTTTTTGTGTCTTTCCTCCGATTTTTTTTTTATTTTATTTTTGAGATACCGGTCACCATGTAAATAAATTCAAGTGTTTAAACTAAGGATTAAAAATACGTCTTAAAATGCCCATGCATTTTACATTCACTGGTATTAATTACAGTTACTGGTTAGATCATTATAAAATTTGAAAATAGAGGAAATGAGATAAAAATTTTGCAGTTTTCGTTTTAAGAATGCTGTTCTTTTAATTTACTCTGAATACGGAAATATTTTTTGACATTTTAAATTTGTTTTTGTTGGAAAATCTGATATTTTTTTCTCTTCATTAGTAAAATTGGTCTCTTTCTTGGAAACAAAATCATTAATTCTTTTTCTAAACGACATAATGATTAGTTTACTTTTAAGTCATTATTTCTGAGAGTATGAAATAGTGGTTTAATAGATCTCTTGTCTCTTGATTTTTTAAACGCCTTTGCAATTTTAGCCTACGAATAAATATAAAGCTATTTCTTCAACTAAAGTAAACAGGATCAACAACATTTTAATTATTGGTAACATATATCAACGAAACGTATCCAGAATGGAATAAATTCACCCTCATTAGTGTATAATATCAAGAAAAAAACTTGATTTTGCTGCCTTTGAAACCACAAGAAAGAAGACTTTTACTAAATCTTGGGGAACGGGATGTTAAGAAAATTATTAGAAGCCAAAAGAGTAAATAATGAAGACAAAAAATAATCTGAAAGAAGTTCGTAGACGAATTAATGAATCGAAACTGTGTGTGTGAGAGGTGAAGAATAGGTTAGAATAAGTTAATAAATATAAAAATTTTACAAAAGAAAGCTAAAGGCAAAAAATATTGTTTTTAGCGTATTATTTTAATTAATGATTTTCAAATATATAATCAAAAAGAAACGCTTTGCCTTTCTTCGTTTTATCTTCAGTCAGAAGCTGACAACAAATAGTAGCCCAAAGGGCTCATTTTGTAGGAAGAATTTCATATGTTTATGATTCGGTCTGTTACTGGTGGAAAAGGCTTAAGACGCCATTAAGTGGTGCAAGGGACAATGAAATAAGACTAATGCATAGCGATTATCGAGACCAAATTAAAACATCAGTTACAGCACTGGTTTGCCATTGATGAATATTATTTATTCATGTAAGACGGGCAATTATGCTAGACGTTCTGAAAGTAAAAAATATACTTAAATAATATTCTCTTATTAAATGGCTCAGGTAATTCGTCTGACCTTAACACATATGGAAATGTGTGGGAACTTCTGAAATTGCAAATTTTTTCAGAGAATATTACAACTGTAAATAAATTATAGAAAAACGTAATCTCTCATCGAAACCCTCATAATCATTTAAAAGAATTTTCTTATCTTAACTTGACATTTTGTTCAAAAGAAGTATTATAGTAATCTGTTATTAATAATTACATAAATCTGTAACTATGGTGCACAATAATATGATCAGGAATTTAATATTAAAAAAATCACAAAAATCAGAATTTCTGTTCAATAGAAGTAGTATGTAGGATATGCTGAAACAAAGTTAACTATTGTAAAGCGAGAATTTGGTGGTATCATAATAAATGGTTGCGATCACAAAACATTTCATGACCCATGTTTTGTCCACTTTTCTTCTAAGTATCCTTGTTTGCTTTCTAAAACTTTTCCATTCGATACTTACAGAGGTCTGCAAATTATTGGACCACGAAGTAGAATTTTACTTTCGTTTTCTCTTTTGTTGGTTACAACATACATTTTCATATAATTATTATACATACATTTGCATATATTTATTATAGTACATACATTTTCATTCTTATTACTATGCATATAAATTTACAAAACGATTTAAGTGCAGTTCTTAGAATGTAATGTTTCAGATTAGTTTTAAATTAATTATATTTGCTGGCTTCTGTAATAGCAATCAGTTCATAATTTTTTTATATTTTTGAAATAAATTTCTTAGTAGTTACTCATTGTTAAATTGGTTTGTTTAAAATCTATAGGTTAATTGGAAGCATTTTTGTGTTAATCCTTTAATTTTTACAACATTTAACTTCAGTAATATTTAAATTTGAGTAAATAGTGGTGAAGCACTTCCGTATTGGCAATACATAAAACGACAGAACTCTCATCATGAAAACTAGATAGCATGAATTTTCAGAATGAAGAAAAGTACAAGCAGGCAGAAATTTATAACAAACTAAACGCTCTCTTACGTGTGTGGATTACAGTGAAATGACTCACTATTTCTATTCAGAAAATTATGGCAAAAGGCAAACCAATGAAATTGTAATGAGAAGCTAAAATACTTAAAGCTTTTCAATCCCAAGTACTTTTCCTTCATCGGGAACAATATAAATATAATGAAACCTCCAGTATCTGTCATTCTGGGAAACATAGTTTCTATATACAGTATTGGAAAAGGTCTATGTTGTAAACAAAACATTGAATCATGACAATATTTTAAATTCCTCTAGGAGAAAATGATGCCTTGTGATGTAAAATAATACTCCGTGTCGTAAAGCTAAGATCTTGACAAAGGTTTTTCTGGAAAAGAAATAAATGCTGTTCCATGGAAGGCAATAATCCAGATTTAAATCCCACGGGCAATTCATATCCACCGTGAAGAATATACTGTAAAAGCAAAAATAATGACAATATTTGACCTATAACTATCCTCAATCAGTGACAAAGAAATAAAGAGAAAATGAATCTTTTAATTTTCTAGCATGCCAAACAGTCTTGACATGATTACGAAGAATAAACTCACACATATAAGTAAGTAATTTAAAAGAAGAGTTGACATGTAATATGCAGCAGTGATGAGTAAATAAAAACGTTATAAAACTAATTTTAGCTTAATAATGTGTAGAACTCTGTTTTACTTTGCTCCTCTTAAAAATTTCAGTAAAAAAGCACAAAAGTTATTTTCTCTGAAATACCTCTGCTCTAGAAAAGTAAGATTCTTGCCAGTTCATTCAACAGTTCAAAACATTTAAAATTTGCTTTGAATGAATCCTGTAATTTTTCTCTTCCCTTCTCTTTAACTCTGTGAAGTGATATTTTCTTTTCATTAGTTCAGTATACTTGCGCGAGATATGCATCACTTTATTAACCAACAATTTTATTATTTTTTCACTTCATTGTCTGAAGAATTATCTAATTCCTTGCTTTATTTTCTCTCAGAAAGAAACAAAAAGCTTTCCAAAGGAAAGTTAGCGCAGGAAGAATGAAAAGCAAGGGGAAAAAACTGAACATGCAGATGATATGGCAACAAGGGAATCATGAAAAAACAATTGCTATTCTAATCTGAGAAAAAAGGATTTCATTCAACATTTTACCCATGGGAGAAACGATATTTAATAGCTCAGTACTTGACAATATTTTCAAATTTATTTTCATGATAAGGTGGTTATTATCACTTTCGATGATGGCATCAAAGAGTAGTTTAGTTATTTATTGATGAAAGCTGCGAGTAATGAAATTCTGCTTAAAATCCGCTCATTGAATTTCATCAAAAGCAAATGTTATCTGGTAAATGAGTTGGGTGCACGAAAATTGGAAATGTAACGTCGATGTCTTGTCCCAATTCACATTGTTCTAAATGTGTTGTTAATAAATAGAAACACTTGAAGTTTGTCGTTATTTACTTTTCAACCTAAAAGTATATTTTATCCTTCTTTTCCCACATAGCTCTTCACAATGATAGTTATATATTTATATCTGATATAATAGCATCTGTTTATCAAGTATAGATTTGCATGTCAACTATTTTATTTTTCATGTTTGTACGACGATCTTCAAAATGTTTTACCAGTTGTTTTATTATTCACAAATTCCAGCTATATTATGATTCGAAGAAAAGAAGTTTTTATTTGATATGCATTTTGAAACAATCTAGCCTTATCATTACTACAGTCTCTAACACATTGCGCCAGTGTTTCTTCATAAAAATCGGAATGATTAAACTTTGGTTAAGTCTTCCATAAGAAATATCTATTAGTTATTACTTAGCTTTAATATCACTAGCGCTATATTTAAAAGGAAAACAAAAAGTGCAGTTTAAGAAACCATCCACCTCTATGTATATTTCCAAAGCAGATTTTAATTTACCTATCGATTAGACTAACTTTGAATTACGAGAATAATGTTAGGCTTATAAAAATAAAACTTTTTATCAGAACGTTTAATTTATAGGAAAAACGAACTCGCTAACTAACTACAGCTTATTTAAGAAACATCCTCAGAAACTTAAGCTTCGAAGAAAATGCTCGGGCTGATTGATTTTGTCTATTCATTGATATAGATGTATCTGTAGACCTCAAAGTTTATATACGAAGTTTATATACTCAAAGTATACGTTTTTCGTATGGCTGACCCATTTTCTGGGACTAAAGGGGCAACTTTCAACTTTTAAAGGCTACTTTCAATGACTTCCTGTATGTTTTCTTTCCAGGAGAAAATTTCGACCTCTACTAAATTCTGCATCATCTGATCACAGTGGAGCAAGGTGGAGTTTTACTTCCAAGTGATAAATGAAGATTTTGAATTCATTTTTCTTAGCCCCACTTCTAGCCCCACATTCAAATCATAAAAGTCACATAGTGATAATGCTCTCGGTCTTCTTTCAAAAGGTATTCTACTGCAGATAAATTGAAATTATTGCTACATATTATCGTCTGCGGACATAAAATGTTCACATTTATGTATCTAACAAATAATGTTTAGCATACATTGTCGGCCCCTGTTTCAAACGTTTCAGAGTTACCTGTGTACAAGAGTAAACCATGTAATATAGTAACCTTGCCACATACGAATTTTTCTCGGAAACTAAGGTATCCTTATTTCTTATTAAATGGCACCTTAATTTTAAATCTGTATTTTTAACGTACCTCCTATTGCAACAGCTCTCTATTGCAGAACAGGTAATAAACAGTTGCCCGTAATTAAAATTATTAGATACTGATCAACTACTATACAGGATACTGATCAGCAACTTGTGCAGGTAGATAACGAGATGTAAGTATTCACGTACGGTTGGAAACGCGAAAATGGAGTTTTCCCTTATAGCCATCACCAGCCGTATCTGCCAGATCAAAGATAAATGAAAATGGAAAGGTATCTTCGAGATTTCTTTTGAAAAACAAGCGACCTCCCTTCTGAAAACAAATCACATATTAAATATTTTTTCTAAAAACAATTTTTTAATGATTCGAAAGAAATGTTTTGAGGTGTTTATTGTTTTCCGTTTTCGTGTTTCGTGTCCTGGCAAGATAAAAAGTATTGCTATTTGAGGTAAACATTTATTCCAAACCTTAAATGCGAGCCATCCATTGACATTAACACACGAGTAAGTCTTTAATTAAGTCTTTTTTTATTAAATATATGTAAATTTTCTGTATGCACTTAACTTCGGATAAAATAATAACATAGCAAAGTTTTATCTACAGTTTGACTTTAACATCTCGAACAGCTCATTTTAAACATAAAATCTCATATTCTGTTCCTGTAATTTCTGAGGCACTAATTTTTAAAATTAGTAGACCAATTGTAACTGCTTCACTTAAAACTGTTTCAGTTATTAAATTGAAATCTGCTCGAAAAGATCATAATGCATAATGTTTAATCTTATCACCTCTATATTTTTTAATTTCTTAAATATTTTCACATTTTCTTACTTAAAAACTTTCAAGCTAATAGATCGTAATCTGGGATTTCCCGATTATAGTACTTTTTTTTCAAAAATTTTCAGATATTTGTCCGCATTACCAACAAACAGTACACAATCATATTTGTCATTGAAAACACTGATACCTCGATTTGAAAGAGATTTTGTCCTTACCAGTGAGAGATCCGTCTTAAACGGGTGCTGAGTTAAAAAGAGTTCGATTTAGTGTTACATTTAATAAAAAAGAGAAATATTATAATTAACCAACTTTGGATTACGACTATTTTATTCTTTCTCTTAATTATTATCCTATTGGATAGATATGCAAAGTAACCTTTCATTTAAAGCCATGCGGTATAGATAAGTAAACAGTGAGCTGATTCTTACAAATGAAGACTTATAAGATCTAGTCTCTCTTAGGCCATATAAACTAATGTAGCTCCTACTAATGAACCTGGTGAATTCATGAACAGGTGTGAGGTAATACGAGCACAGAAGAAGGATGAAAATAACCCTTTATTAACTTTCAACTTTGAACAGAAAGGCTTCTTACTTTACAATAACACTGACAACTTGCAGCGGAACTTATTACACAAATTAAACTCAAGAAGTTATTACACAAATCAAACTCAAGTCTAAAAGGAATAGTGCTAGATTAACACCTTAAATTAGGGCTGACTTAGGTTGACTCAACCAACGTAACAGGCGTGGCAATTATTCGAAATGGCCATGGGGCGTATTAGAATACTAGCAAAGTCAGAAACGAAACGTGCTCTGGCTAGCGAAAACACGATCTGAATAAACTCAAATTCACCCGTTTAAATGCACTCTTCACTTCACTTTAAATTTACATCCTGACGAGGAAATGCGAGGAGAAGTTGGGGAGTTCAGGAAAGATAACAGAAATTTAAATAATAGGTTAAATAACTAAGGGAAAACCTACAGACTGAGGTTGCGATTAAACATCCGCCAAACCTGAAATCAAGCTAGGGTACTGTAAGATAGCAATTCATAGTAAAACGTGAATTCGTAAGTACTCTTTGCACTTTTGATAAAAACTGCAGTCATTTAGGAACTACTGCTGAGATTTCTTTCCATTTAATTCGGAATGTCATTATGACGTTTAATTTCGTTAACCCTATGTACTTATTTTCAATGTATATAGTTATAATCATTATTAGTTTGTTCGCCGTAGTATGGCTCAATTAGTGTCGTTTGTTCCTTAACATCATTTCTTCATACTTTTTATTGCATGCATTACGTAATGGGTATCACTGGGTTGCCATAATTCAAAATTCACCTGAACACAGAATTTTAAAATTCTGCAGTAAACTTTATGACATCAAGTGACCAAAATGCATTTCTCTAAATGAAAAACTTACAAATTAGATTTACAATTTTGTAACAAAAGACTTGTTACAAAATTATTAATCGAGTTTTAATAGTTTAAGGTTTGTTATAAAATTAAGAACAACATTTTAAGACTTCTTATAACGCACTTTAAGACTTGTTATAAAATTATAAATCATTATTAGACAGACGTCTCTTAATAAAAAAATAGGTTAAATGTTCTGTCCAATTCGAAATAATTTTTCTCCTATCTGAAATGCAATCAGTTTTTAATGCATAAACTACTAAACACAATTCAAATATAATAACCAGTGTTCCACAGGTTTTAAAAACCATTTCTTCAGTTAAGAATTAAATGAAGACCAAAAAAGCAGTAAATCCCGTCCAAAGGTAAAATTTTCTTTCTTCTGACAACTTAATTACTTTCTTATTCACTTGTGAAATAGCTATTTTTACTTATTAGTGAATAAGCTGAGCGTTAAAAGCATCCTCTAGCTTTACTTTAAATATAAAATGAATTTATTGCAGAATGTTGATCGGAGCTTTCTCCCCGGGGATATCTTTCTGCAGCTACTATGTAGCTCAGCACTTAGGAATTTGTATGTTAGAAAGCTTGCTGATGCAGCTACAAGATAAAAGGCTCTAAGGATTTAAACTTATTAAAACTTATTGCTGGGAAGCTATTGAACGAAAATCTCTTAGTTTATTTCTTTTAGCTCAACTGAAGAATAATCTTAAGTTGTATGCTAAATATTTTTCTGTATGTAGCGTAGGAGCGCTCTGTCAATTGTCCATCGTTTAATGACGGTTAAGTATTTAACTAACATTAAATAAGAATAGAGCTAGTATATTTTTCTTTTGTAACTGTATATTTTTTGCTTCAGAAAATACAAAAAATGTTCAACTGATATCTGATTTTTTTTAATATTGCGCTTAAGAGAAAAATATTAATTTAAAAAATATGTCAGCCAGAATTGAGCACTTTTATAATTTCGAATCAATTACTTCTGGGAGATTTCTACTATCCCTTCGTTTAAGAGACGTGGTTTAAGAGTTCTAACAATTCTGAAACTTCTCGATAGAACTGAATCCCGGTAATTAACGCGTAAACTCTGTTATTTTTATTACTATCTAGCTGCCCAAAATAGTAATTATAGAAAATAAAAACTATACAATGACTTTAAAGAGACTTTCCAGTGAAATTTCGCAAAAGTATTAAATATTTCTAATTAAACATCTCAGGATTTAAATGTTTTTATTTAAATCCATCAGGTTAAAAAGAAGAAACATACTCTTTAGAACTACGTTTATTGTTTTAAAGCCGCTTGGTTTGTTAATCAGTAGCAAAGAGATTAAATTTGAAAATTAAATATATTACGTTTTGCTAAAAGGCAACACACTAGACCGGGAAGATAGAAGCATTTTGTTTTAGGTAGTAGTAACACACTGCTTTTATATAGCTGAATTTGTTGATTAAAAGGGAAAGATAAATATCTTACATTTTGCAGAAAGGCAACAGTCTTGCGCGATGGAGAGAAAAATTATTTATTTCGAGTCGAGTTGCTGCTGCTCGCTTTTAAACCACTGAGTTTGTTAATCCAAAATTCATTACATCCGTACAAACATGAAATAACTTGACAGGCGATTCGAAATTCAAAATTTGAACCTAGAAGGACACATATTAGGGTTAAAGACTACATTTGGTGGCTTTAAGTGCCTCCATCTTTCTAAGGCGGGGAGAACAATTATACATACATACATATAGATTCTTCATTATTTAACAAGAGATACAATTCCATTACACTTTTTTTTATCCAATACAGTTTGAAAATTATGTTTGTTTTATTTCAGGTTTATTTTAATACATTTTCTCCAAGATTTTGCCGTGAAAGAAACATTTGTAGAGATATGTGTAACATAAAGCTTTTGCTACTTTATATTTGTGACTCATCCTGTATAAATTAACATTTTTGTTAATGTTAATTTATACATGGTGAGTCACAAGTATCTAGAAAACACTAAGGGGCAGGTAGCGTAGATCAAACTAAACAGATTTTGTAAAAGAATACGGTGCGGAGATGCCTTATTGAGGTAGCACAGGGCGCTGCTAAACGATAAGAAAAGTTTTCTATTGGCGTAAATCAGCCTTCTCCGTGCTAAGATTCAGTGATATTTATTAGATGAACGTAAAGCTTGCTGACATGCATGTTTTCTAGAGGGCCGTAGATGGAAATGGAACAGCTGCTCAAATGAGGAACTCGGGAATCGTTCTATGTACATCCTTTGAGTAACTGTTTAGTTTAACTCAGCCCCATAAATAAAATGCGTGTCGGCGAGCGATGCATATGCATTGTAGCACAGGGAATAATGACGAAATTTGAGCCAGCAAGATGATTTTACAACAACGCTCAACAACGTTCCTATATCATCTCATTGCGCCATTTTCTCTCATACATTCGTTTACAATTTCTGCTTATTTCAGTTCCTTCTACCTGCCTTTAAGACTACGTTTTTCACCTACATCTTTAAATTCTTCAACAAGCGAGGTTAGTGAAGGGCCATGCGCCTGCTTACCTCTGGTAAAGTCTAGGAGCCCCAGTTCTCAGTCACCTGCCTTTACATATTTGTCAGATATTTTTGAATCACTTTCTATAAACCACCGTTATTCATGTAATTTATAATTAAACTATCACGCTACTTAAATGGAAAATGAGCAATTCTTTTAGTTATCATCGTCGTCATTCGTTTTCGTCGTCATCATCATCATTAACGTTAAGAACAATATTCCTTCAAACCTTTTACTATTTATCAGTTTCTGGATTTTATTAACGATAAAGAATCATTTGTATTAAATAAGTTATTATAAATCCTCGATGCTTAAATATATGCAACTTACTTTAAAATACTCTCCATGATCGATAACAGAATTATGTTATTTTCTAAATAGTACAACCCACCTTATCACGTTTGCTGAACGATAACTATTCCAGTCAGAAGCTGATGAACACTAATCATAGCTTCAAGTAGAAATTATTCGGAAAGTATTTTTAACATATGCGGATACTGACGTATCATCACTGAGTTAGAAATGCATACTCTTTAATGAAAGAAACTAGATAACATACTTCTAAAGGCCCAGTTTATCACGAACCTTACAAATATTGGATTTTAAATTAAATGTGTAAAGACAACTTATCAGGATTTGTGTTTCTTCCAGTTGATTTCGCAAACATAACTGAAGTCCTGAGTAGGAACAGGGAGCTTACTAAAAGCTATGTTCGGGCGTGTGTAGAAGATACAACAAAGCTAAGAAGGGTTAAAATTCTCCTTTATGTGTTTATCGATTTTACAGACGTTTCCGCTCTTCAGGATACAAAGACCAACCACTTGTAGCCTGAACGTAAAAGAATATAAGACTACTAACTAACTAAAATTTAAATAAGAGCTAACTTTTAATATTTCAGACAGATGACTAGCACTAAGACTGGCTTTTTAAATTACTACGTCTGTAGTACGCAAACGGCGGAAAACTAAAATACGTCTTTTAGCTTTAAAGAGGGTTAAACCTCTGACCTTAAAGGCGGACAGTAACTGATGGCAAGCTCGTGTGAAGACTCGTAGCAAGAGGGCTCTCTCTCCTTCCTTCTACTCTTGCTCCAACTACCTCTGTGTGCCGCGATTAACCTGTGAAAACAGGTTGTTAACTACTTCTCTTGGCAAAAAGCCACAACTTAAATACTTAAGCGTTAGCAAGTACAATTTACATAAACATAATCACGCGTTAATTATGGCCGGAAGTGAAAAATAAGAGATGATAGTAAAGTTTTAAAATAAAATAAACGTTAGTGAATTTAAAATCCTTACATACTTACATGAGTTAATAAGTTTGAAACTAAGATCTAAACGACCTTGCTGAAAACTTTTAATTCTAAATTCTAAGTCTAAAGCGAGGCCAATCTGTTACAAAAACTCCTCACTAAAATTATCTAACTTAAAAATTGTGTAAAAAGCAGTTTTACAACATTTTCTCCAGGGACAATTATTCTTCATCTGTTACATTACCTAAAGAGATGAATTTCTTGTCTCTTATCGGTTCCTTCCAGAGATCTGGAAGGAAAACTAGGTTAATGAATTTGTCAAGTAATTTAAGTGGCAAGTAACATGAACACGTATATTTTTTTCCTTTTAAAATTCCATTTTTAGTGTAGCGTCAGAGAGCCTAACTACATTCATTCATTCCAAATTTAGCTTATAATCACCATGCGTTAACTTGCATTTATGCAGTCACATTCTTTTTTTTAACTCAGCGGTTTTAAACTTTTACATTCATATAATGCTTTCACATTTAACACATCACTATACTTAAATTTTAACGGAAAAATTCACATGTATATAAGAACACATTAACATGCCATTAATTCTACACATTTGATTGGTTGGTTGGCTTTTAATGGCACAAAACCTAGAAGGTTATTATGCCCCAAGCGGATGGTGGGTGAGATACAAATGCAAGAACATTACTGAGTATGAATTGTGATCGTATCTGTAATGCTGATGAAAGTATATACAGATGAGCGTGAGAAGTGCTGTAGCAACAGGTAGAGCAGGTTGTAAGGAAAAAAACTCAGTTCATATGATAGAGGGAGATACCTTTTAAAAACCTTCTGAGGTTGGTGTTGCAGTTTCTTCCAATCAGATCTGTTTAGTTAAAACTCGTAGAATTAAAAATATGATCACGTTTTTGATTAAAAATAAGTCAGCAGGTTAAAATATGATTGACTGAATTAGGTGAGTATGAATTGTGATCGTATCTGTATTGCTGGTGAAAGTATGCACAGATGAAGGTGAGAAGTTTTCTAGCAACAGATAGAGCAAAATATGAGAAAAAAGAACTCAAATCATATGGTAGAGAGAGATATCTTTTAAGAAATTTATGAGGTTGATGTGAGGATTTCTTCCAATAAGATCTGTTAAGTTAACATTCGTAGAGTTAAAATGATGGTCACGTTTTTGATTAAAAATAGGGCAGCAGGTTAAAATATGATTGACTGAAATAGAAATGTTGCAAGTGCCACAAATAGGTTCCTTATCTCCTTTCAAGAGATGCTGATGTGTCAGTCTGCAGTGACCAATTCGTGGACGAGTGAGCAGTACATTCTCCTTAGGATTTCCTCTTGACTCCCAGTACTCCAAATTAGGTTTCACTTGCCTTAATTTATTCAGAGTCTGATTTTTCCATAGTTCTTGCCACCTGGACAAGATCTTTGCTTTGATATAATTCCGTATGTCTGTAAAGGGGACCTCATTTTCGGAAGTACTATCAGCTGATTTTGCTGCGGCATCGGCGAGTTCATTGCCTTTGATGCCTACATGTCCTGGCACCCAGCAGTATGCAATAGAATAACCTGCTTTTCTCAAACGAATGTGTACCTTTAATATATCTAAGACCAAAGGGTGGCTAGTATTTGTATTTATTGATTCAAGAGCACTCAGAGAATCAGAATAGATGATGAACTTTTTGTTATAGATAAAGTTTAAGGAGTTCAAAATGGCTAGAGTTTCTGCCGTAAAGGCGGATGCAGCCTTATGAAGAGTACTACTCTTGATAATTTTATCACAAACAAAAGCTGCCCCGACATGATCATGGTTCTTTTAGCCGTCAGTAAAAATTGCTGTATAGTTAGAATGATTGCTTCTGTGCTCTAGGAAGATTTGCTGATATTGCACATCATTGGTATTGCTTTTCTTAAGTCCTCCAAAAATGTCAAGTAGGTGAATATTAACTTCTTGCCAGGGCGCAATACCAAAAAGGTTGAAGCTTTTGGGATGCAGATCACTTAGGTTGAGTTCTTCGATCAGTTGGAGAACACGGAGATCAAAAGGAGGGATACATGAAGGACGTGCTTGGTAGAGGCGCCAGTACCGATCAGATGTCATGAGACGAGCGGGATGTTCAACCCGTGACATTACTTTATAATGAAATTCAAGGGATAATTGCTTGCGTCTGAACTCCAGAGAAGGTTCAGAGCAGATGACATATAAGCTTTGGACTGGAGACGTTTTGAAATCTCCACAGCATGTCCGTAGAGCTTGATGGTGAACTGTATCCAATTTCAGTAGTACAGAAGGTCTTGCTGATCCATAGATAACACAACCATAGTCAAGTTTGGAACGAATTAAAGCTCTATATATGCGTAGCATAGAACAACGTTCTGCTCCCCATGAAGTATTTGCTAGGAATTTCAGTATGTTAAGGGTTTTAATGCATTTTTTCTTTAGATTTAAAATATGCGGAAGAAAAGTGAGCTTTCTGTCAAAGATGACTCCTAGGAATTTTGCTTCTGGTTCAACTCGGATCAAGAAACCATCAAGATGCAACTCTGGTTCGGGATGTAGATTTCTTTTGCGACCGAAATGTACGCAGACGGTCTTCAGGCTAGCAAATTTAAAACCATTTTTGTTGGACCACTCTACTATTATGTTTACAGCAATTTGCAGTTGTCTTCCGATATATCTCATATCTTGACCATAACAGTAGATCATCAAATCATCAACATACATGGAACCATGTACTGTGGGGAGAAGTTCTCTTAAAATGGAGTTAATTTTCAGACTGAAAAGCGTAACACTGAGTACCGACCCTTGGGGTACACCTTCTTATTGTGCAAATACATGAGAGAACAACGATCCCATCTTAACTTGGAATGTGCGATCCCTCAGAAAGTTTTAAATAAAGGCAGGTAAGTTACCTCGCAGTCCAGTGCTATAAAGGTCGTGAAGAGTCCCGTGCCGCCAGGTTCTATCATACGCTTTTTCCATGTCAAAGAAGACTGAAACAACATGATTTCATTTCACAAATGCATTGCGTACTGCGGTTTCTAAAAACAAAACATAATCAAGTGAAGATCTTCCCCTACGGAAACCACTCTGGTAGGGCGATAGGCAATGATTATTCTCCAGACAGTGGGTGAGACGACGGTTTATCATTTTTTCCATAATCTTGCAAAGGTAGCTAGTGAGCGCGATGGGGCGATAATTTGAAGGATTCTTTGGGTCCTTTCCAGGTTTAGCAATGGGGATCACTATAGCATTTCGCCAAGCATTAGGAAAAGAACACTCCTTCCATATTCTGTTATACAGAAAGAGAAGAGATTTTAATGATTCATTGGACAAATGCTTCAGCATGACGTAGGAAATGCCATCTTGGCCAGGGCTCGTCTTAGGAGTTAGCGACAAAGCACTCATCATCTCCAGATTAGTGAAATCAGTGTTATATGCTTCGGTGTTGAGAGAGTTAAAATTGATGGGTGTATTCTCAGAACGAAGCTTAGCTGTGAGGAATGCTGGTGGATAGTTAATACTATTTGAAACAGCACTAAAGGTCTCCCCTATGACATTAGCTATATCTTCTCTGCTGCTATACGTTACGCCATCCTTTTCTAAGATGGACAGTCCATGATCCTTCTAATTACCTGAGATTTTTTTAACTTTTTCCCAAACACACTTGCTTGGAGTAGAAGAGGTAATGGATGACACATAACTGATCCAAGTGTCTTTCTGTCTTTGGCGCCGCACTCTCCGAGCGTTTGCTTTTGCTTTTTTATAGGAGATAAGATTGCTAAGCCTGGGATACCTGCGAAAGATTCCCCAGGCTTTCCTTTGCTGTCTATGAGCTATCTGACAGTCATAATTCCACCATGGTTTGGGATGTTTAGGAAGCCTGCCGGATGACATAGGAATAGAGATTTTTGCTGCCTGAACGAGAGTATCAGTGATAGTTTTTACAGCTTCCTCAATTGATGCATTCTTTATTATGTCGTTAGTGAGCATAGCCAAATGGGAAAACATTTCCCAGCCCGCTTGTTCGTAAATAAAACGTGGTGATCTGGCATTAGGCCATGCTGTAAATTGATTAAAAGTCACGAAGATGGGGAAATGATCACTGTTAAAAATGTCGTTTCCGACGCTAAATGAACAAAAAGGGAGAAAAAATGGCCAGATCAATACTATGAAATGTCCTCGTGGGTTGGTGGAAGTATGTTTGTTCTCCGTTATTAAGGAGGCATAAGCAATGATCACAAATGAGGTCTTCTATTTGTTTTCCCCGAAAATTTATATCACCACTACCCCAAAGATGATTATGGCCATTGAAATCTCCAATTACAATAGAGGAGTAGGCAACTGTTCTACCAAATCATCTAATTCCTTTTTATCTATCACTTCATTAGGAGGAAAGTAGATAGTACAGACAGTGACAAGCATACTGATATTGATTTGCACAGCAACAGCTTGGAGACGTCTGTTCAAGGGAAAGACAGTCGAAGGGTAGGTGTGGGAGGTTAAGATAGCAACGCCTCCGCTTACGCGCTAACCAGATAAAAAGTCTTTCCTGACAGTTGAATATCTCCGTAACTTAGCTGTGCTTTCTTGCTTGAGATAAGTCTCCTGAACTCCAAAACAGGCAGGCTGATAAATGTCTATCAGGCTTTTGATGTTCACTAGGCCTTGATGAAATCCGCGACAGTTCCAATAGATTAAAGTAGTCATCATGAATGTTTATTTTGTCTATGCTGTTTCTTCTTTCAGCGTGGCAGAATACTCTTTGTCTGAGCTAATCCTTCTTCTAATTCCATTTCAGATTCAAGTGTATCTGATAGCATACTCTCTAATGAGGTATGTAATGTGATAATTGATGATACACAAAATAATCAAATTAAGTTGAAGAGATTGAATTGGATTGCTCTAAAGGAGCTTATGTTTGAAAATTTTTCTGGCATTGAAATCAATGAAGATATAGAATCAGTCATAGTTAGTCACTTGCGTAAATCCGGGAATGTCACTGAACAAAGTAGAAAATTCACTTACCACTTGGCGTAGTTTTTCTTGCTCTTCAGTTGGCAGATGTTCGAGGTTTATTGTGGGGGGGGGGTCCGCTTTCATTTCAGGCACCGGTTTCATTCTCAGCTTAAGAGATGCTTGACTGAAATCTAGCGTTGCTTCGGAAGCTGAAAGAAAATCTACTTCTAATATTATATTCTTGAAAATTTCTTACAATAAGGAACATAATTTTTATCTGCTCATCCTTAATGCGGATATACAGTTGTACTTTACCTATACATTTGCATTTTCCCCACTGTGCTGCTATAACCGTCGTATTATCCGAACTGTAGATTCTATAAAGGCGATATTATTTTTTAAAAAATTCTTCTGCCACAAAGCTACACTGAGCTCCTGTATCCAGGAGGGCGGTGGATGGAATATTGTTCACTAACACTTCAGTCTTCGGAAGAACTAAATTTTTCACAGCTGTACTGAGCTTGATACTAGAGGGATTTTCTTGTCCTTCGGATTTCCGCACCCTCCCATCAGCGGAAATCCGTTTCAGTTTAAATCTTCTTTCTTCTTTTCCGCGCCTTTCCACTGGCCTTCAAACTTCTTGTCTGGCTTATTCTTGAACTGTCGACGTTCGCTGGTTGTTTTTGAATATTCAGGTTTCTTTGATCACTGATTCGACTTGCTTCCGTAGCCGTGATCTTGCCTCTGCTGTGGCCTTGGCGCACCAAATTAGCTTCGTTGCTCATAATGGCGTCTTCTTTCAATGTCCGCCGTTCTTCTGCTTTCAAACTGAATAGCGAGCTCAAATAACGTTTCCAAAACCGTAGGATTCCTTAATTCGATAAAATCTTGTACCTGGGGAAGTAACCTAGGCAAAATGACTTGTATGGTTTCTTACTACTGGGAAGGCCTTTACTAAGGAGGTCTTGAAAGTTTCGTAAGTGTAGGTAGGACTTCCCGGTTGGCCCAAGAAATTTTTTCCGATTTACTTGAACCAACTAAGCGCTTGACCCCTGAACGCGCTAGTAGCCAAAGTAACTTTCCTGAACTCGTGGACTGGATAGAGCATAAAGTGGTCATCTAATTTTTCCAAAAATTTATTCACCACTGAATTCCCATCGAAGCTCGCTGGTGGCTTCATTGATGCTCGCATGGTCTGGACGATGTACCCGAATCCTTCTAGGGTGTCAGCTGGCATTTCTGCATTTTGGGCCGATACCACGGGTGCATCAACTTCCTCTTGAAAGTAGGCCATGGGTCTTCTCCTTCGGGCGCCACTATCAGGACTGGTGTTTCTTCTAGTTGATTTCGTAAACATAACTGAAGTCCTAAGTAGGAACAGGGAGCTTACTAAAAGCTATGTTCTTGCGTGTGTAGAAGATACAACAAAGATAAGAAGGGTTAAAATTCCCCTTTATTTTCTTATCAATTTTACAAACGTTCCCGCTTTTCGGGATACAAAGACCAACCACTTGTGGCCTGAACGTAAAAGAACAAAAGACTGCTAACTAACTAAAATTTAAATAAGAGCTAACTTTTAATATTTCACACAGATGGCTAGCACTAAGACTGGGCTTTTAAATTACTACGTCTGTAGTACTCAAACTGCGGAAAACTACAATACGTCTTTAGCTTTCAAGAGGACTAAAACCTCTGGCCTTAAAGGCGGACCGTAACTGATGGCAAGCTCGCGTGAAGACTCGTAGCAAGAGAGCTCTCCTTCCTTCTATTTCTCTTGACAAAGAGCCACAACTTAAATATTTAAGCGTTAGCAAGTGCAATTTGCATAAACATAATCACGCGTTAATTCTGGCCGGAAGTGGAAAATAAGAGATGACAGTAAAGTTTTAAAATAAAATAAACGTTAGTGAACTTAAAATCTTTACAAACTAACTAAATTAAAATTTAAAGAAAATAGCACGCATTTTTATAAGAAATAGCAAAAGGAATATTGGTACTTTATTCAATAATCAAAAATATTTATTTAACTGGAGAAGTTTAGTTTCGTAAGACATAAATTGTTCGTTTGAACTATCTGTCTTTCAGCAACAAACGAACATAGCACCAACCTGTAGTCTTCCTTTTCTTTAAATCCAAACCGTCTAAACTAAAAAGTAGTATCCAGACGTAGATGAAAAAATAATCATATGCATTAACTTTTAACACGAATGTAATGAACAAGTTAAAAAATAAAATCCTACGCTGTAACTTTACTGCGCAAAAATTCAAGTTTATCTTTCCTTTTCCAATTCATCTCATCATTTTCTTCATTTTATCGCCTTTCTCATTCTAGGGAATTTCGTCGGATCTGAAGACGCAATATATGATGCTAAAATGCATATTTTTATAAATTCTATTAAGATAGAAGGAGAGGGACAGTTTAAAAGTTTTTCGAGAAGTTTGTTTAGTGGTAAGAGGTAGAGAAACTATGTACTAGAATGTCTTGTTCGTTAATTTTAAGGTGATGTGGGTTTCTAATTCATATCCAATAGCGCGTGATCTTATATGGTCAATGATTTTATGTATGTATCTCCAACGAAGAGTATTGCTTCTTTTTACTTTTAATTGCACCTATCTTGTAGTCAAGAATGTCAAAACATTCATCGGCATAAAAATCTCGTAGTCAACAAAGTTTAAGAACATTATTTGTAGTAGTAAACGTTTTATTTCAGTGCCCCAGTCCTCTTTATAGTCTTCATATTTTAGTTGATTATCAGTTTTTAATCCCCGTAAAAGTAGTTTTTCTCTTATGGTTCCTGCTTAGCGGATTTCGAGTTCAAGATAACGTTCAGCGGTGAACTTTATTCTGTTGAGTATCTTCCTGAAAAGCATAACTTTGAAGCCTTCCGCTTATACTAATAACTTTTCTACTATAAGAAACGTAAAGCGTACCACCAGGAACAAAGATTTTGCGCACAGCATAATCACATCATATTGGTAATTAGTACTTCTTCCGCTCCAGTTTCTACATCCAAATTCGCTATATGCCGTGAGCGAACAAAATATAGAATAATAATCTAATAGATGAATAGCTCGAGATCATCTTGAAAGGACATCGCTGATGACGAGTTGCCTAGTCCTATATTAAACGTTTGAGACAGTAAACTTCCAGTGCGTAATGCAACTCTAGCGATTCTCCTGCGTTTAATTTTAGGCTTCAGAATAGTGGAACTCTCCTTGATCAACTCACCGACATAATTAAAAGAAATAAACCTACGTTAAAGAAAAATAACATTAAATCGTTAAAACAGATCATTAAAAATACTGTTACTTATTTTGATTCATTAATCAGTCTTCAAGAATTTGTGGACTTTGTTCGCAAGGACGTTACAACAGCAGTTTTGGATCAATTAACCATGCAAACGAATAACGATAAGTCCTAGTTCTGGCGCATGAATATTGCTTAACACTGCGGCAACAAAAGTATCTTCCTGAAACAAATTATTTACAGCAAGTTTCCTCTCCATTTAAGAGTATGCTTAAGATTTTTTAAACCATTGCAGCTGAAGAGGCCCTATTGTACTTAACATTAGTACAAGCGTAATCAATTTCATTTTATTCCAAATTTTGGCTTTTGAAACAAGCCCGATTATAAAAAAGACAATAGGAAAGAGGGAAAAAAGTATTCAAAAGTTCGAGCTTACGAGATTTTTGCATGCTAATTATGAAAATTACTTATATATATAATAACTATTAAAATATAATTTAAATCACAAGATTTTTGCATGCCGATAGTGAAAATTATTTCTATATGTAATAAATATGAAAATATAGTCAAAATCAAAATATTTGTTATTATAAATTTCGGTGATAATATTATAGCAATTTCAAATAGGAAAGCAGGTTTGAAGAGAGTAATAAAAGCATGAAATCGTATGGGTCCAATCTAGAAAAGGATAATTATAATGAAATGCTTTTACACCATTTAATAGCATATTTTTCTTTCAGTGACACAAGTATTATATGGGAACATTAAAAATCTGCTTTTGTGACTAAAGCAAAAACAGAATAATGTAATATTTTAAAGAAGTTATATTTTTAGTCTTTTAAGTTATTGATTCTTCAAAACTAGACTAAAATGTCAAAGCAGCTCAGCGTATCACTTAATTCCAAATAAAAATGCGTAACGAATTATAATTTTCTTCGAGGTACATTTTTAAACACTCTGAAAAACAAAAGTGCAGCTGCTTGTGGTGGCGATGAAATGATTAAGAGAATTACGGGAATGCAAATTATTGCACACGTTTAAAAATTCTGCGTAAATCGTTTGGGTATAATATATGACTTCTGTCTTGAGGAGAAAGAAAAATATAGAAAATAATTTTAGTTTCATTCCGAAATTTCGAATCATCTAGAAATGTTAATGTAAATTTTTAACACGTTTCATCCGCAAAAAACTTTCAATACGATTCATCGAATGTTTAGAATTGCTGAAATTATAATTTCTTGAAACATATTGTCAAATAAGTAGCTCTTCATTAAAAATATTAGATATATAAATGGTTATAAGTTTGCCTCCTCGAGAATGTACAGTGCTTGGCTTGTGCTCGCAAATTAATATCCGGTGCTTGAGGAGTTTAAAGGGAATACAAAATTTGAATGAGGATTTATGTAATCTAATACTAAAGTTTCATAGAGCTGAAATCTAACAAGCGTTGGCTCATTTCTAACTAAACGTACGAATAATTTTGCTAGGAAAAAGGCTAATATGGGATAACATAAATCTCAGAGCTCGACATGGGTGTAGTAGTACGGTCAGTACTGGTGTAGTAGTACGGTCATTTTTTTTTCTTGAAAATGTACCCGTATGTCCCCGAGATGTACCTACATTTCATTTACATTCTGATAAGAGCTAACGAAACATAGAAATGACAGTACAGTTCAAAAAAAATTACAATGGTCAATAAACATAAATACTCTACAGATTTATTAAAAATTTTTAGGGGTAGATGTTTATCATTAAAAATTTCTAAGTTTAATTTGGAAAGAAAAACGTGGAATATTTTACATGATTAAAATAGAAACTGTAAATTATTTAGTAAATTTTTATGAGATAAAAAATTATATTTATCAGCATTTTACTTTTTTTAGCAGGGATATATCTGCTGTTTTACAAAAACTAATACTTGCCATTAATTCAGTTCCGGTGCTAAATTTCGAATTCTAGTCACGATATTCAATCATGCCTTTTTCCCCCTTTTACTTTTAATGGATTAGCTAAATATGTCTATATAAATAGTAAAAATAACATTTTGTTCAAGAAGTGTTCGTCATTTTTTAGTATAACAATAGACAAAATTCAACGTATGGGCAGATTTTGAATGAAAAATTCGACAAAAGTGAATTTGGTTAGTTAGATTCACCTCTTAAGAAAGAAGAAAAGGAATTCCACAAGAAGGACGATTTTAAATGCAATAATAAGATCTGATTTGTGCCATGAAAATAAATTTTTCATAAAATTAACTATTTTTACTTCCTTGTACGAAGTAAAGGAAGTACGGTAATCGCGAAAATTTCCAGTCTATTCCAAAGAAAATATCCATTTTGACCTCTATAGAATACAATCTAAAGATGTTTTTGCGTAACATTTGTACGCAAGAACAGAATAAAGGACTCTTTTTCCTAAAACGGGTTACAAAAAGGATTTAAAACGGATTCAAAAGAGACTTTTTTCGCGACGTCTGTACATACGTACGTACGTATGTATGTATCTCGCATAACTCATAAAAAAGTAGCCTCAGAACGTTGAACTTTTATCTATAGGAGTGCTATGACATGTAGTTGTGCGCCTCCTTTTTTAGTTACAGTCGGCCATACCAAAAGCATATAAATATATAGATATATATACCCACTCTGTTACTCGGCTCTGTAAGTTCAGTTTTTTTCCTTATACTTTGGTAAATTGTATAAGGTTTCTCCTTCAATCTCTTGACCTTCTTCGTGAGCATAAACTGTGAAACCTTATGTGGAGGACAGTGAGCAGATCTAGGCTATGTCCTTTAGTGTTGAAGAACTACAAAGTCAGAAGGAGGGTTTAAAAGTGACCCTTTAATTCAAATATTTACAACTCTTCAAATTGAGAGTAAGCCGCTACTTGGGCTGAACTAAAATAATATGAAAATAAAGTGTGTTAACAAATTCAATTCCCTGACTTAGCTTAAGTAGCACGGCGAGGGAAGCTTACTCTTAGTGAAATGCAATAATGCGAATTTCACTAGCAAACACTGGTAATGGCAAATGCCTATAAAGGCGAACTTTCAGTAAATAGAGGAAATCTTGGCGCGCACAGCCTTAGGGCGATAAATCCAAGGCACTATTTTTCCCCTCGTTAACTCCTGCCTTTTAAACTGCTAACAGATATATGCGATTTGCATAAATATCTCACTCGCGCTAAATTCGGGCAGCAACTGAAACTTTGAGAATTCGATAGGAAAGTTCAAACTAAAAATAATTTGGTTAATTAAAATAATGAATGCTACAATTGTGCATTTTTTTTGCTTTAAAAATGATCGAATTATGTTGTTCTCATCGTCCGGTTAAAGCTTTTATGCCTTTAGTTCATCTACATGCAATAGTTGTGGAATTATCAACAATTTAAATGTTGTTTAAGCACCGCAAAGCCTAATTTTTTATCATAGCTGCCATATTTGTTTACATTTGAAACTGAGCAGAATAGTGAATTAAGTCAGCTTCTGCACCCTCAGTGTCTTTTTTCCGAGTTGCATAAGGTTTTCTCCCGCCTTCTTAGCATGCCTTGGTAGTGTAATAGTCAGCACACTCGGCGCGCATTCCAGAGGTCCGAGGTTCGAGTCCTAGCGAGGGCTTTGCCCATTTTTCATGTCTTCTGCTTCAAAAATAACCTAATGTCTCTACAGTGCCTCCCGAACTAAGAAAAGGTGGTAGGTGGTGGATGATAATTCTCCACCACCAGGATTTGGTGACTGGATCCCCTAATCCCCATTCGCTCTTTAAATGTGGGAGTATATAAGGTATTTCTTCTGCCTTCTTAGCATGCTTTCGTGGTGTAATAGTCAGCATACTCGGCGCGTATTCGAGAGGTTCGAGTCGCGTCGTGAGTATTGCTTATTTTTCATGTCGCCTGCTTCGAAATAACCTAATTTCTCTACAGTTGGACCAAAAATAAACCTTCAGTTTTGTGCAACCAAAAACCTGCCCTCTTGCACGCTGGCCGAATTGCTTGTTTTCGCGTAGAAACTCTAATTTTATTTGTAAACATTTTTTTAATTCTTTCACTGTATTTGGTGTTATATTTTTCAATTTTTGCTAAAGATATTTTGAGGTTTTGCGTATTTTTGCCTTGCCGAGAAGTGAGAACAGAATTAATTGAATGAGAACTATATCTCTAAAGAAATTCGAGGAAATAAGTTTAAATAAAATGCAGCAAAAAATGCGTATAATTTAATATTCCGTGTAAGGAAGTCATGGGGTGTACACATCAGATTTTTTACATTTCGTTTTTAATTTAAATGATAACCACTTCTGTTGGACTGCATTAGGCGGAGATTTGTAAGCATTTTAGAAAGCTTTTAAATTTTTGGCTGATACTGAACAGGCTTTCAAGGAACAGGCTGTTAACTTTCAAGGGAAAGTAAAAAAGAGTAAATCAAAGTATGACTTCGTATTTATTATTTATTTAAAGAAAAACTTACTCTTTAGGTACAACAGTGAGAAATGTAATTCAGCTATCGGTGATTGGACACTTTTAATGCCAGAAGGAAATTTTTTGCTTTATCAAAAGACGCAATTAAATGACTTAACGAGCGAAAATAAGCAATGATGTCAGACTGTTTCAGATTACATTCCAAAGAAATATTCTTAACATTCTTAACACTCGTATTCTAATGCAAAAGTTAATTTACGAAACTACATAAAGTTCTGTTATTTAGTAGAATATACAAATTGCAATTTACTTTAAAGCTTGGTTCATTGCTCTCTATTTTCGATAGTATTTTCTCATTCTGTATATGATTTACTTAAATAAATGCCATGTTCGAAGCTCTTTATATAGGGGAAGAAAATTATCGCTTTTAAATGTCGCAATAATCCTCCATACTATTTACAAATTGTTAATGGAATCTTGTAGTAGTAACGCCCACTCCTGAATGGAAGCTAATCTGACCTCCTTAAGAACTGCAGAAGAGAGCTGAAGTGCGCTAATTCGCCACTCTAAGGTATTCGACATATGCTCATTACGAATTTTTTCTTTTCAGACGTCTGCGTTTCTTTTAGTTGCTTTTCAGAAATTAACTTAAAATAATTCAGAAAAGAAACTCTATTTAAGAATGATTAATCCATCAATGAGCGAATGTGTAGAATAGTAAGATGAATACGCCTGCGCAAATGTGATGCTCGTATTTTCTCGTTTAACAGAACTAATTCAAAATATTCATCTTCAGTCAAAAAAATTTCCTCCTTTCATTTTATCATGTTTAAGTGTAGAACTGTATAGCTGTGGTAATAAATGAAAATATTATGGATAATATGAAAAGATTTTCTTATTTTGGTTAGAGTAATTGTTTAAACAAAGCAATTAATTAAATATGAATTAAAACACACAATAAATATCGAATTTTTATGGACTTTTTGAAAAATCTTTAAAAATGAGATAAACAATCACATTTTAATTGGCTTTTCATTTATAATATTTTTCAGTCGAAATTATCTACAGTTTTAGTCATCGATTAGAAACAAAACATCTTTTCCATTTACTTCACTCTGCTGCCTATGTTTATTAAGAATTAATTCTACAATAAACCAAGGACTGCAAACATGCATCTCAAATATTCTGTAGGAGGGTTATGCTTTTATAAAAAATTCTATAGTTGTTTAAATTTTATAAAAACAAAGCAGCAATGCAGAAAGGCAAAATCAAATCGAACTGGATTTAATTTTAAACGTTTCGGGGCTAAAAGAATATTTTAAGGAGGAATATAATTACATATTTTCATGAGTAAATTATAAAAAATTTTAAAATGTGTAATACGAGGCGTATTCGGAAACTAAGTACCGTTTCGGAAAAAAAAAATAGTAAAACAACTTTTTTCAAATCCGATTTTATTTTTACATGAAAATACATGTCTTAAACTATTTTTCAACATAGTTTCCGCCAATGATCAAACACTTGTCATAGCGGGTGACCAGTTTTTGTATACCATCATCAAAGAAACTTCCCACCAGTTTCGATAACCACGACTCCACAGCATTTTTCGTGTCATCGTCAGATCCAAAGCGCTTGCCACCAAGCTCGCGCTTCATGTGCAGGAGGCGCCAAGTCCGGGCTGTACGGCGGGTGATCGAACTGCTCCCAATGAAACTGTCGAATTAACGATTGAGTGACACCAGCAGTATGAGGCCGAGCATTGTCATGGAGCAACACAATTCCTTTACTGAGCATTCCTCTTCGTTTGTTTTGAATGGCACGCCTTAGTTTTGTTAAAGTCTCACAATATCGTGCCGCATTAATGGTTTCACCTCTGGGAAGAAATTCAGTAAGCAAAACGCCTTTCCTATCCCAGAAGACAGTGCACATGATTTTTTGTGATGACATTGTCACTTTGAACTTTTGTTTTTTCGGAGAATGAGTGTGTCTCCACTCCATCGATTGTTGTTTCGATTCTGGTGTGAAATGACACACCCAAGTTTCATCACCTGTCACAATTTGGTTTAAAAAGTTTTCTCCCTCATCACTGTACCGCGTGAGAAATGTCAGGGCACTACCAAGTCGCTTTGTTTTGTGAACATCAGTGAGCATTTTTGGAACCCATCGGGAACACAGTTTGCGATAATTCAAGCGGTCAGACACAATTTCGAACAAAACAGTACGTGAAATTTGTGGAAATGCCTCTGAAAGAGTTGTCATTGTGAAGCGTCTGTTCTCATGAATTGCTTCATCAACTTTCCTTACCAAACCATCGGTGACAACAGAAAGCCGACCACTCCGAGCGTCGGCGTGGACATTTGTTCGACTTGCATGAAACATTCTTACCCACTTTCTCACCATTCCATCACTTATCACGTATTCACCGTAAACTTCTGTCACTTGACGATAAATTTCGGCCGGTTTAACATTCCTCGCGTTCAAAAATTTAATCACGGCACGAATCTCACAGTCAGCGGGAGAACTAATTGTCTTAAACATTTTGAATGTGCACAGCAAACTGAAAGTGATAAGTGATAAGTGATAAGTGATAAGTGACGGTGGACGTGGGCACTGTCCCTTTGCCATACGATTAATCAGTACAGCACCACACAGTAAACTGAAAACACAACATAGAGCAACCAAAATGGCGACAATTGAAAGTCAGTGAAGAAGAAAGACTAGTGCGCATGCGCGGGACGATTACCACAGCGCTGCGACGGCGCTAGAATGAAACGGTACTTAGTTTCTGAATACGCTACGTATGTAGCTGCAAACTACTAGTATAATTTTTGGAAACCTCACTATTTCAAAGAAGCGCTATTCATCCAGGAAAAATGTGAAGAAACAAAACATAAGCCTTACTTATAATGTTCATAAGAAGAAACAAAGGAGAAACAAACATATAGCCTTACTTATAATGTTCTAAAATTATGCATTTATTATCTGAAATTTATACATTTAGGGTCCAAAAAGGGAAGTTTCAAAATTTTTAATTACTTACTTTGTGGAGCGACTGGAAGCCGAAATAATTCAATCATGTGAGCTGAAAATACTTCCATCTATAGCTTTTCTTTTGATTATTTATGCACAGTGATACTTGATAATATCTTAAACACCTTACTTATTCATCACTTTATGTATATTTTAACTCATTCACAAAAAACAGTTGAGTTTTGAAGAATGATGCTACAGTTTATTGCTTTTAATGCATCTTAGCATTCGAACTAGCGAATTCTAAGCTAGAAATTTTCTCCAAACTACTTTCTTAATTTCTACTAGCATTTACATAATTACAAAAGACTTCAGTCTCTAAAGCAGCTTATTTATTTGGCGGTATCTCAAAGTTTTTTTATCTTCATCATTTTTTTAGAATGATTACTTTTATTTTTTTTCGACATATCATACATGCATTATGCTTCTGATATCCATAACATCATTAAAACAAGATACATAATTCCCTAGAAACAGAGAGAAACCCATTTATTATTTTTCATTCTTTAATAGATATTTCTTTGTTTGACCTCTCATCTAGAAGTTCTGTGCACTCAGCTTTTTTTTCATAGCAGTAAGCAATTATTACAGTACTGACATGTTTCCTGGTGAAGGAATCATATTTTTCCATCATATTTACTCGACGGCTCATAGGAACTGAATTATTTTACAATGACAATTCAGTTATTTTATTATCTTTCATATTGCAATATATTCCTGCAACAGCTCGTTTAACTTCTTTGTTTCAAAAATACCTAATGCCTCTACAGTAGCCGACGAACAAAAAGGTGGTGGATGATGATTCTCCACCACGAGAATTTGGTGATTGGGTCCCCTAATGCCCAGTCGCCCTTTAAAAGGGGGAGTATACAAGGTATTTCTCCCGCTTTCTTCGCATGCCTTGGTGGTGTAGTGATCACCATGCTCGGCGTGTATTCGAGAGGTCCGTAGTTCGAGTCCCGGCGAGGGCATTGCTCATTTTTCATGACTCCTGTTTCCAAAAAAATACCTAATGTTTCTACAAAACTACTGATTTATCATTAAACAAAATTACAATAGGAGGCTATTTACCTTTATTGTTAAGATTCAGATTACTTACAACAGGATCTTAAATTCATAACTAAGTAGTTAGTCGACTACATTGTCTCCAAATGTATAAAACACTTTCCGCGGTACAATGATTAAATAACTTTGGCCGTTCACAAGCGTAACAGAAAATAATGCTCAGTGAGACACAGCAGAGAAAGCCCCACTAGTCTTACGGTTAAGATCAACCTTCTACTTTTAAACTGTACCGCATGTTATTAAATTTGCATAACTTTATGGTTTAAACGAATATTACGAGAACAACCAAGAAGAATAAGATAGAGTTTAACATAAATGTGGTTGTTAGAACAACTTCAGAATAATTGTAACAAGTTTTCTTCACAATACTGTTCTCCACGAAGACTTCTTATTCAACAGTAAATTAAGAAAGGACTCTGTTTTATCTGCATTGAGGATGTCCTTCGCCAAGTAATTTTCAAGCGGCAAAGATAGACAAGAAACTTTTCCTTTTTTCACAACCAATGGATCGACATTTCTTGATGCGCCAAACTCAGTTAGTTACAATAAACATGATATCTTACTGTAACCATATATTTAATTGATTATTAAATGCTGAGAAATCACTAGCTTTCACCTCTTTCCGTTCTTCTGAAGCTATCTCTCTTAAAAGTGTATGAGTAATTGCCAAACTAATAGATCTAGCTTCTTCAACTCATTTTCCGGAAATATGTACAAGTTCATTTTAAGATGAGTTTTTAAATATTTTTTATTAAATAACAAACACCAGAAATTTTTCTTCAGCGTATTCCTTATTTTTTAAATGTTTTCAAAGGCAGATGAGAGCAATTTGAAATTTTTATGAATCTAAAGTTAATTTCATTAAAAAGAACAACCACATTAAAATATTTATTGCGTATCTTATTTCTTTTATCTTGTAAGGTTTATCCTAAGTTTATTAACAGTTATTTTAAGATTTGTATCTTTCCTATCTTATTCTAATTTCAGCTTACAATTTCCTGCCAGAATGTAAATTCAGAAACGCAGTTAATGCAAATGAGAAAGAGTACTATTTAACTCGATATTTCACTGACTTCGAGAGAGAGAGTCTGATTCCCTGACTAGCGCGCGTTTGGCCAACTAGTTAGATTTCTGATAGCTTCGGCTATACCTTTCAAATAGCTTAGTTAAGCTAGTTTAGTTTAAATTATTATTATTTTAAGTTCAAGCCCGAGTGGAGGCTTTGTGTAAAGTTTCAAGTAGGAACTGATTGTAAATATACTGAAACATAAAGGCTTGTAAGCCCTCTTGAAGTCTTACGAGTTTTGTTCACACACTTAAGCAATTATTCGCTTGTTAGTGTTCGTAGGGTTCTAAGTTAGAACTTTAGAATTAAATAGTAAAACCTCACAATCTATTGAAATTAAACATCTTTTCTTAGTAACCTTGTTACTCTAGAAAATATAAGTATTCAGTTTTAAGCAATTTAAAAAAAATAAGACTATCAGTAATAAAACTGATTGCAAATGAAGAAGAGAATTAAAAAACTTGTACAGAAATATCTATGTGTGCATAAGAAACGAATATTTTTTATGTAAAGACTTTTCACAAAACTCTCAGATATTCTTTTGCAGCATGTAACAACTTTTGCAGCCCTGAAATTTTCAAGGCAAAATCTTTCGAGGTGAGGAATCTGCTGAGATAATTTTGCCTAAATTAAATAAGATAATTTTGCCTAAATTAAATAAGAAAATTTGAAATTATATAAAGAACAATAATAAAAAAATTACATGAAAATATATATGCACATTAGATATATATTAGACATATTAAATATGTATGTGCATATATACATATATATACAGAATATATATATACATATATTTTCTTATTATAAATTATTATGAAT
>KK118091.1:230605-248315 GCA_000611955.2 Stegodyphus mimosarum | reverse complement strand
GCGTGCGTGCGTGCGTGCGTGCGTGCGTGCGTGCGTGCGTGCGTGCGTGCGTGCGTGCGTGCGTGCGTGCGCTTGCGTTTTCATTAGAATGCATATGTATACGCATTAGAACTCCAAATATCTGGAATAAGTCTCTAGATATTAGGAATTGAGTAGACCTTTTCTTGAAATATTACATATTTATTGTAATGCAAGTAATGAAAGCAAATATTCACACTTCAACTTTGATTATATAATCCACATCGTGTCACACTTTCTTTACGTAGTCCCTCCAGTAGGGATCCTCCATCCGCAGTAGCTTTTAATGGAGAATCAAGGCTCTCATTTTCATAATATCCTGGAAGGGTTTATTTCTTGTCAACAATAACATCGCACGTTAAGAGTGGTTATTAAATGCAATGTTAAGAGTGGACCGAACACACCCCCAAATACATCCTGCTAGACGCTTTAGAATACTAAGTCTATTTGAAACACGTTCGGTAAGCTGCTCAGTATAAAGCTTCCAACTTAATTTATTATCAAAGGTCATTCCCAAATAAGTAAAGTTGTCCGTGTTGGTAATCAAAGTATCTTGGTACTTTAACTCTGTGTGAAGGATTTCATGGGTTAGAGAAACAGATTGTGAAGCAGTCTTTTTCAAATTCACAGTCATATTATTTTCTTCACACCAATTCGAGAGCACCTGCAGGGTCTTATTTCATCGGCTTTTAATAAGGCTTTTTGCACCATGTTTTGGAGCCTCGGTCCAAATTACCAAATCATCAGCAAATAGTAGACAATTAATACCAGGTGTTGATTTAAGAGAAGAAATTAGATCGTTGATATATATATATTAAATAAGGTGCAGCTACTAACTGCTCCCTGAGGAAGCTCAGTTTGTAAATTATAACATTTGGAGAAGGAATCTTCAAATTTTATCCTGCATGTCCTTTGGCTTGTGAAAGACCTAATCGAATTTAATAATTTTGATGAGACACCAATACTGAGGAGCTTTTGGTAGAGCTTTTCCCTCCAGACAGAATCATAAGCCCCTTTAAAGTCAACATAAACAGCTGTCAAAATGCTTCTGTCATCCAAAGCATAATAATTCAAAACAATCCAAAGCATCATTAATAAATTGACTGAATTTTGTCACCTGGTCACACGTTGACCTATTCCTTCGGAAGCCAGCCTGTTCTACATCTAAAATACTATATTCCTCAAGATACCAGTTCAAACGGTTTACCACAAGTCTTTCCATAGTTTTCGCAAGAATACTCGTAAGCGAGATGGGCCTATAGCTGTTCAGCTCTCCAGAGTTCTTATTTTTCTTTAGGACTGGGATAATAATAGCTCTTCTCCACTAGGCCGGCATCTGACCTGACTCCCATACTTGATTAAAGACATTCAATACTGTTTTTCTTGCCGCTTTGCCCAAATAGATAAGAAACTCTGTATGGATATAATCCAAACCAGAAGATTTCTTCACTTTAAGACGTCGAAGTGCGAATTCCAGTTCTTGTGCACTAAAGGGAGCTTCAAAAATAGCCTCCCACGTAAGTTCTTCTGTAGCATTCTGCATTTTGATTAACCTCTTCCATTCAACTTGAATCTTCCTTGACATTTCTCTTGCATATTTTCCCTTTCGCTGTAACTGGGAATAGTATTGTCCAAAGGCGTTTGCAATGGCCTTATCCGAAGAGACAGCAATTTATTTCCAACGGAAATCGAATTCTTCCAACACTAGGGTTTACGATTTAGGATGTTAGAAATAAACTTAAAAATTTTTAAGCTATCCTTTGTGTAACCAATGTGTGAAATAAAATCTTCAAAGGATTGACGTTTGGCTTCTAATACGGCCTTTTTTACCAAGCAAGACTGCTTTCGCCATGCAACGGCATCAGACTGCCTTTTAGTGAGCTCAGCTTTTCTTCTGAGTCGGTCCCGTTTCTCTTTATGTTCCTCTAATTTACAAGACCAGAAACACTTATAGCCTCTGACTCTGCCGCGTGGTATGCATGCCTTAGCACAAAACAAGATTGCCTTTGTTAAGTTGTTAACAAGTTTTTCAGGAGGAAGAGAATGGTCAAAATTCGCTTCCCCGAGTTCTGTATCAGTCATTTCTTCAAACTGGACCCAAATTGTTTTTTAAAGTTCCAGGATTTCTTTAAACTTGACTTAAAGCGGCCTGCTGGGTGGCGGACATTAATAGAGGCTATGACTTGCTTGTGTCCTGAACCTGGATCCTCCAGAATCATCCGTTCAGTAGAAGCACAAATGTCAGATGATACACATAACAAGTCTGGTGGCCCGAACCGTTATTGTGTGTGTAAGTCGGTGGGTCATCGGGTTTAAAAATAAGCTCAAAAGTATTGGCATTGAAGAGATCTTCAAATTGTAATCCAGCAGTATTTGGTTGCTTATAGCCCCACCTTCTTGAGTGAGAGTTCATGTCACCAATAACAACTGTCTTTGAAGATGCCTCAATACTGGCCAAATCTGGCTTGCTATTAGGAGGGATATAGAGGGTAAAGATCTTGAAAAGGGTCTCATACTTCCATAGTTGAATCTTCACAATTTCACTTTTGTCAGTACTCTCTCCCATAGATTTAATAATTTTAAAATCAAACATAAGATCTTTTTCTGACACCAATTAATATGCCGCTACCAGTCTGCCTGTATTTTGAAAGTAGGTACTATGTATATCCGGGGAAAGGATAGGACTTCATAGAGTCCTCAGTCAGGTTAGCCTCCATGATTGCAAAACGATCGATATTATACTTTTGTAAAGATCGCTGAATCTGAATTTTCTTGGACTGGGAAAAACCACCCGCGTTCCACTGTAAAAGCTGAAGTTTCATGGACGAAGAGTAGGAAGGCTTCATGCCAAAACTGTAGATCACTTAGCCGCAAAGCGTTTCCAGGATGCACCACAAGGAGGTAGATCTACGTCGCATCCCCGGATTAAAAAACTAATTCAAGCGAAAATTCTAGTAGGCAGAATAAATTAATTTCTTAGCTTCTTCAAATTTAATTCGAATTTCATGATAAAAAGTTAATTTCATGTCCACCAGTTTCCTCCGGCAAAATTGTTTGATTCATAGAGCACTTTATTTTCATTAATGCTTGTGACAGCATTTATATATATATGTATTTTTTACTATTAATAAACGTAAGTTACATTAAGAGAAAAATAATTGATGTAGTTGATCTTTCTCACAGAAGAATTATCGTCATATCGTTTCATGTGCCAACGGTTTTCCGTAATCAAAAATCCCCGGATCTGAGCTAATGCAATACCAGCTGTCAGATATAAGAGTTGTAAAGATTGGGAAGAAAAAGCATTTATTAATTTATCAGTGCTGAACATCTTCTGCCTTTTTAAGATAATGTACTTTGGCTTGCTTCCAATTTTAGTTTTAGGAAGAGCATCATGAATTCCCACGGCGCAATTAAAGACATCCGCTTCTCCGGAGTCTGGATAGTGTTTAAAACACTAAGCGCTACTATAATTTATGCAAAAAGATATGTAGCTTTAATTGATTTGTTTTTGAAAAAAATATAAATGAGGCCATTATTTATGAGTTAAATATTAATAAAAAGCCAGTTTAGGTATTTCATTATATGGAGCAATTTTTGTATTTTCGAAAACTGCTTTATGCTTGGTATACTATCCACTCTTTGGGTAGAAGCTATGTTTAGAAACGAAGGCATTGATTTCAAAACTATATATTCTTTTAAACTGATGGTGATCACAAAGGTCATTGGAAAATTTAGTTGGGTAAGAGAACATTATACTAACAAGTGAAGTGGAAAGCTTGCTTTAGTTTCTAACTTTATAGATTGATTTTTTTAATATTATTTTTATTTAGGCTGTCTCTTTTTAAGTATTCTTTTTGAAATTCTAGCAGTTTTTACAAACATCTGCTTTCTCTAAAGTGACATTATGTTTCATGTTTTTCGGGCATACCTATGATTGAAAAACTTTGGGGTATTTTAGTCTATCTAATGTGAGTTTTTAGATATTGCAAAATTCAAGACACCTATGAACATGAATTCACAGCTAACAAATGTACATTGTAATGGGCCTCCCAAAAACTGCTGAAGGTCTTAACCACTCGAACGCAATTATTTGAAAAACTCTGGTTGTAAAACTTAAAAGATTACAAGCGTGGTAGTACTTTGGTAGAACAATCTGGCTGGCTTTGCTTGTAAAAGTTTCCGTTTAGATTCATCTATGCAACTTTTTGCTCGTAAACTCAAAGAAGTACACCAAGTAATATTTTATAAATCCACTATTTGACCACTGATAGCCTTTATTCTCAGGAAAATGAAATCCGTACAGTATTAAACAGGTTTTTAAAGTGGAGTTTTATGTTGTAGCTTTACAGTTTAATTAGCACACTTATTAGGGAAAAAATAAAAATAAAAATACGTCAATAGTAAGTTTGGAAAATGGCATCTTCCAAATACATGCCTCGATGTGATTGGAATCGATCAGAGGAACTGCGCATGATGTTTCACACCTTTTCTCTCGGTATTGCCTCTCGTTGAATAAACCAAAAGGATCAGGTGACTGCGATAGCCCCACTATATCTACACATCGAGAAACTAAATATTCTGGGAAAATTTTTCACAAAGAAGAAGATTTCAAAAGATAGGGCTGTATGCAAGAAGACCGGCTGTTTGCGTCCCGCACACTGCCGAACATGAGAGTGTGCGTTTTGCATGGTGCAGACAACATGCGCTTTGAACCAGACTTCAGTGGAGCACCATTCTTTTTACAGATGAATCGAGGTTCAATATGGACACTGATTGTCGGCGTACTTGTATGTGGGAGAAAGCCTGGAACGCGATAATATCCCCTCATCAGAGAGAAGGATTATTACGGTGGGGAGGTGTAATGTTTGGGCAGGCATTATGTTCGACGGCCACCCACCTCTGCATATAACAGTCATGGAGCCTTTGTCAAATAACAAAGGCTCCAAGACTGCTGCGCAAGAGGTATAGAAAGGAGATCTTAGAGGCCTATGTTCGACTTTTGAGGGCTGCATTTGGTCCTTGGTTCTTGTTTAAGGACAACAACGCTCTTTCACATAGGGCATAGCTGGTCAACAGTTACATGGAAAATGAGAACATTCGCCACATGGATTGGCCAGCCAGATCTCCTAACCTTAACCCTATAGAGCAGAACTTGGACGTTCTTGGTAGAGCAATTTCTTCTCGCCACCTCCCTCCGTAAACCATCCTGGCCTTGAAAACTGCTTTGCTGCGGTAATGCGATCGACTGCCATAGGGACTCCTTAGTTGCCTCCTGTTTAGTATGCAGTCACGCTGCGTGACCTGTTTGGTTGTGATAGGAGATCATACCCCATATTATCGTTTTCATTTCGATATCACAAGGTGGACACGAATGTATATTACTATCCCGTCTACCGAGTATGTTGCCGAAGATTCCGACCTCAACCATTCAGGTAGAAGTTTGAAAGGACATAATCGGTCGTTATTTTGCTAGATAATCAACAGGTATAAATGATGGATTTAGCATATTAAAAACTACAATATATATGAACTCAAACTTTAAGATTATCTGACAAATACGTTCATTAAAACTAAAGCCAATCTTTCAGATGACCAAAATTTCGTGGTGGCATTTAAAATATCTAAAGAATTGTCCGCTGCTTTTGTGAACTCAGTGCAAAGTAAATTCACGTAAAGAGGAATCATAAACATGTCGAACTAAAATAGAAGTGGCAATAAAGATAAAAGTAACAAGATAATGAACTAAAAAAATAAACCCTTAAACAGTCTTAAAATCCTCCTTATATTTTCGTTCAAAAAATAATAAAAAGGGTGGGAGTAAAATGAATTGTATGCAAGAGTTGCACACCGAAAAATATCAAGGTTTTCCAGCTAGAAAAATTTAACTTTTATTTGGCAGAATTTTCAAATGAAACTGCTAAGTCTATTTCGTACAAATGGGCTACTATACTTTCAAAACTTCATTTCATGACTGATTTTCTGAAAAAGCTGTTTTTTATGCCTATATTTCTAATCTTCGACAGAGATATCTACCACACTCGAGTTTACAATTTTCCTCTATAATGAAGGATTTTCTATAATTATATAATTCATCTGAGGAATATCTGTATCCGTAAAAGCAAATTTTATTTTACTCGCTCCTTTTATTAAAAATGGCTGTGTTTTTTTCCTGTGATATTTTCTGTAGAAATAATGTTCAAAGTTAATTATATAGAATAATTTGAGATTACATTCTTTATTAAAAAGCATCTGTAAAATTTAACAGTGCTAAACACTGGTTGTAAGCAAGGCGAACTGAAATCAGCACAATGTTTTTTCCTGGATTGTGAACATTCTGAATTAGATTTTTATCAGCAACAGCTGTTGCCAGCTAACTTTGTCACTGGCAAAATTCAACCTTTTTTATGTTAATTTCAAATTAAAATTTTTTCGCAATTCGGAAGGCAAGTGACATAGTCTTACTTGTTTTCCTTCTGAAATTATAAATTGCTCATGAAGAAGAGGTCTTTTTCATCTGAAATGCATCATGTTTCTTTATTAAAAATTAATATTAAACATAATTTGAATTTTACTAGCTATCAGTTTTATTCGTTTATTTGAAATTCCTGACATTAATGTTTTCTTTCTTGCATTCAGTTTCTAATGTATTATGTGAAATAATAATCTCTTTCGCACAATATCATTTATGAAAATTCAGCTATATATTCTAAAATAAATCTTCATTTCCTTTCCGACGCTAATCTATTTAGGACGCAGAGAGCCTTAAATTTCTCGCTCGCTTATTCTATGTGTTCTAATTATTATCCTCTCATATCTAACTCTAAGAATTTAGAATATCCTAGGGATGTTACGCTTTGTAATTATTATACGCCGAAATAAGCGGTTCTACAATATCACTGTAATTAGAACTGTGGTTTTACGGTAGACGGGAAGTCTCTGTGTACACTTATGAGGAATAAATGAGCAAATATTTATGCCGAAAAGTAGATTAGCATTCCGGTTTCTGACTTCGTGTTTTGAAGTGGGAATCTCTGAATCTAGTTACAAAAAATATGAAAATGACTTAATCTAGAAGTAGGAAATGAGGAACTTTAAGACTGTTTCTTATTCTTGCATACGACCACTATAGTGTAAGTTTAAAACTCCTTGTTTTATATAGATTTATGTCTATTAACCCATGATCTTATTATTTTTATCTTTACCGTCACTTTTGTTGGCTCCTAGCAGGATGAAAATTAGTTAATGCTTATAAGAAGAAAAATTCAGAGAGAGCTTTTGGCACTACCGCTGAACTTTTCTGATCAACTTTCGCTCAACACTTAAAGGAGCTTAAATGTCTTACGAATTTTTATACTTTAACTGCTTAAGTTTTACGTTGTTTATACACAGTCCAGTCACATTAATGTGACCATCTGTCAAAAGCTAGAATAACCACCTTTCGCAGAACGGACTGCTGCGAGACGTGCAGGAAGAGAGTCACATAGGTCCCTGAAGGTGTTCTCTGGGATGTTGAGCCATGCCGACTCTAATGCCGTGGCCAGCTGCGCTAGATTACGCGGTTGAGGATCCATGGCGCGAACAACTCGATCGAGATGGTCCCACAGATGCTCGATTGGGTTTAAGTCAGGTGAGTTTGCTGGCCAGGGGAGGACGGTAAACTCATCCTGGTGCTCTTCGAACCACGCACGTACACTGGCAGCTGTATGGCACCTCGCATTGTCCTGCTGGAAGATGCCATCATCCTGAGGAAAAACAATGCGCATGTAGGGGTGAACATGGTCCGCAAGGACAGATGCGTACTTGTATTGATCCATTGTGCCTTCCACAATGATCAGTGAACCTAGAGAATGCCAGGAAAACATTCCCCAGACCATAATGCTCCCGCCTCCAGCTTGGACCGTTCCGGCAATGGTTGCAGGGTGGTTCCTTTCAGAGGTTTCACGCCTTATACGCCAACGTCCATCTGTCCGATGGAGCATAAAACGCGATTCATCCGAAAACGCAACCTGTCGCCACTCAGTGGACGTCCAGCTGCTGTACTGGCGTGCAAATTCTAGCCTTCGCCGTCGATGAACAGCAGTCAGCATAGGTGCACGAACCAGGCGTCTGCTTCGGAGGCCCAGACGCAGCAATGTTCGCTGAATAGTACTTTGGGAGACACTTTTGGTAGCCCCTTGGTTCATTTTGGTGGTCAGTTGCTCAACGGTAGCCCGTCTATCTGCCCGAACGCATCTCCGCAACCGTCGTTCGCCTCTGTCATCTATGGCCCGTGGTGCACCACATTTGCCACGTCGCTGATTTTGGACAGTCCCATTTTGCCATGCACGGTACACTTTTACCACGGCGGCACGCGAACAGTTCACAAACTCAGCCGTTTCGGAAATGCTTCCACCCTTGGCCCGAAAGCCAATGATCATGCCCTTTTGGAAGTCGGATAAATCGCTTCGTTTCTGCATTACGCCAACGATTGAAATGTTTTCCGAAGCCCTCACACACCCTTTATATACGCTCAACTGCACTGTGCTGCCACCTGCCTTCTGTGATTGGTTATTTAACTCTGACATGGAAAGTACGTGGTGGTCACATTAATGTGACTGGACTGTGTATGTTCTGTTGAATCCCTCAATAGGCGTCGACCTTGAGGGCTGCATTTCGTCCTGGGTTCCTGTTTATGGACAATTAAGCCCTTCCACATAGGGCACAGCTGGTCGACGGTTACATAGAAAATGAGGACATTCGCCACATGAATTGGCCTCATGGTAATGTTAACTATAGCCAAGCCCTGTAAATGTTAAGCTGACATTCTAATAGAAGTTTTAGTCGTAGTTATTTTCCTTGGAAGACTAATAAGTCACTTTGTAAGGTATTTCTCCCGCCTTCTTCGTACGCCTTCGTGGTGTAGTGGTCTGCATGCTCGACGCGTAACCGAGAGGTCTGTGGTTCGATTCCCGGCGAAGGCGTTGCTCATTTTTCATGTCTGATGCTTCCAAAAAAACCTAATGTCTCTACACTGGCGCCCGAACTAAAAAGGTGGTGGATGATGATTATCCACCACCGCGATTTGGCAATTGGGTCCCCAAAACCCCAGTCGCCCTTTAAAATGGGGAGTATGTAAGGTATTTCTCACGCCTTGTTCGCACGCCTTCGTGGTGTAGGGGTCTGCATGCTCGACGCATAACCGAGAGGTCCGTGGTTCGATTCCCGGCGAAGACGTTGCTCATTTTTCATGTCTCCTGCTCCGAAATAACCTAATGTCTCTACAACTTGACTGTCTAAAATGAGTAACGCATTTTCTTTTCTAGGTAAACCCTTCAGGTCCAGGGATGTTGGCTCTACTTTCTTCTCCCCTTTTCACATCTGCAATTGGACTGTCTCCTGTTAGAATTCAATACAGGTATCTGCAGATTTAAAAAAATATGACCTCAGTGTGATATTGGCCTGTAATTTTTTATTACGTAAAAGAAAATATGCTTTTCACTCTTGGCCTGTGCACTTCATGTCCCGCTTAATACACATTCACAATATTTGCCCTGCTCCGTTACGATCTTCGTTCGTACGACTTCAAAAATACTATATTTCAAATATCTTATACCTCATAAACCGTAATGTTTAGTAGTAACCCTCAGATACTGTTGTGTGATGTAACGGGCCTGTGATGACCTAATTAGAGTCTAAGTACATAAGACTTCCTAAACATTATTTTTAAAACCTTTTTTCTGCCAAATAGCTATTCTGCGTCCTTGTATTCATCAACGCTCCTAACGGGATCCGTTTAACACAACCTGCATGAGCGGAAATTCTACATTTTCCCATAGCACAATATTTAATTGAATTTTTAAGGCATTTTCCTTATTCGGGTGATTGAGCTCTCTGATCTTCAGCATCCCTTCTAGTTTAAATTTCTCGCTTACTTATCAACACCCCTTTTCTTTTCAACTTGGCTATCACCATCATGTCTGTTTGTCGAAATATTCTCCAAAGCGCTCTTTCCCGCTGAACCCCTCTCTTCTCCCTTTTTCTAAAACGCCCGTTGAATCTGCCGTTGAATTCTCCACATACTCGTACTTTTTATTAGCCGCCGAATTTCAAATTAGTTTAAAGAAATTTTGCAACGCACCGGGATTTCTTAACTCCACAAAATCCTGAAGGTGCGGCAGCAGCCTTGGCAGGTTCAATTTTATAACTTACGAGTAGCACTTTTTTTATGTAACAGTTTAACAGTTTCTGCTCTCCTAAAATAAATGTGTTTCCACTTACCCTGGCATTTGATATTTTTCAAATAATTATGATTCCAACAAGACTCTGTCTTTGACTGCGGGAAAGAGCACTGTAGAGTCATTAGGTTCATTTCGGAGCATAAAAATGGAAAATTGGCAATGTTCTTGTTGGCATTAGAACTCCAGATATTCCGAATGTCAGCCGGATATACTTCCAGTTACACACGAAAGCATGCGGTAAAGAGGGAGGAAATACCTTACAAACCTACGGTCCTCTTATGATTAACTCCTAATATGCTTTGCGGCAATATGCCATATAAACTTCCTATACTTATGCAAACATCCTGTAGAAATTTTCTAATTTTTCTTTAAGAGAAATAATGAAAAATTATAATAGCAGTAGATAGATACCGATCTTTTTTAATCTATGTCCAAGTCTCGTTAAATTTCGCAAAAATGTATGCAAATTTCGATGTAACTCTTTATATGGTGCTTCTGTTGCTCGTAATACTCACGAGGATCGACTTACTAGTTTTCTTTCGATTCTTGGACTGCTATGATGATATCCTCTCTGTCATGATAGCTTTATCCGCATGCCTTTATTTTCAGAAATAGCAATAAATAGACTAGTAACAAATCATCAGAATAAGAGAGAGCCTGAATATGAAAGAATGAATCCCTTTATTTCAATGGATAATATCGTCTTGATGTCAGTATTAGAAGCAATAAAACCATCATCTGAAAAAATGCTGAAGTATTTTTTCTATGTTGAAACATAGAAATAGTTGCATTTCAAAATCTTAATTAACTATGCTTTGAAAATAAAAATTAAAACTTGAACTGCTGTTAAATTATTTCTAAAATAATAAGTTAACTTTTTGCTCTTCCCAAGTATTCTTGAGTAATTGTGCAGACAAGAATATTTTTCAACATTACTTATTGGTAATGTGGATGGAACATTAATTTTTTTGCACTTTTGAAATGACTGCATTGATAACATGAGCTGATGAATTTGTCACTTATTTGTTTGCTTTTAATTTAAACTTAACTCAAAGCATTTTCACTGTAACCATCATTGTATACCAAAAGCAACTTTCCAAAATATTTATACTTCATACGATATCTTTTGTTGATTAGCGTAAAATTCTTTTCCATTCTTCTTGTGATTTCTTATTCCTAACTGTAGTTTGATTCTAAGATAATGAATTCATTTTTGAGAAAAATATGCAGTTTGCTTTTCTTATCAAGCAGTTAACTTATTCATATTTGTGAAAAAACATTTTGTCTCAAGTTTATTAACAAATTACATTGCTGGCATATAGCCGTAACATGCGTATACATCTATTAAATTATTTTAAAATTATTTTTATCCCAACATTTAAATTTCAAACAGCTTGACATAACTTATTTTTTATTAAACATTACAAAATTTTTGGCCGACAGTATAATTTCATCAAAAATGCAATATTTAGTATCGACATTTTCTTGTTCAGCATTCTTCGCCTTTTTCCGGTTATAGCTAAGCTATTGCAGAATGACTATCTATTTTTTCGTGTTCCGTATAATCCATACTAGAGGATAACTTCATTTTCTTCTTTTTTACTTACGTTGTTTTGTCAAAGGCGCGAAGATCCATAATAGAGTAATACATCACATCATCTAAGCTTACTAGAGCTTCGCTCACTTAAAGAAAGGAACTGGCGCCGTTTCCGAGAACTGTGTTCAAACAACGATAATCGCCATAAAGATAGAGGACATAAAGGAAATAGTTTTGTTCTTCTTCCTACAGATAAGTTAAAACTTAAACAGTGTATTTTATAAATGAGTTTAAATGCTTTCTTGGAAATAATTACAAGTAAAGTAAAAGAAGTGAAATGGCACAAGCTACAGAAAAACTATAAACTTGTTTCATAATTTTTTTTTTTTTTTTTTTTTTTTTTTTTTTTTTTTTTTGGAAAATTGTTTAGCGATGCGTTTCTAGGCTTCTCCTTACTTCGCCTGAAGTTGACTGCGGTGATATGTCTGAAGGATACTCGCAGAGGTTTAAACTATGCAAAACTTTACTGTAGCAGTTTCTTTTGTGGGTATTTTAACCCTGTTTTCAGCAGATTATTCGTGTTTTGTTTATTCGCGTTTTCACTGCATTTATAAAATAAATATGATGCTGCTAGATGTTTTCCTTCGTGGTTTAGCAGTTACAATGGGCAGAGGTATATTTTGCGATAAACAACAAAAAGAATGTCGATTTTAAATCCTATTCTATTGTATTCTAAATTATTTCTATTCTAAATTCTATTTGTAATCTAGCTCTTATACTTATCAGACATAGATATAAAAAATATCTTAATAATAAGCTATGCGCCTTGAAAAGTGCAGTAAATGCGTACAGAATCTGTAGCATAAAAAGATCAAATATCGATATTTTTAATTCGAATGTATGGTTTATATAATGCGGCGTGCTGCATTCTATATGACTGAATATCTTTTTTCGTGTCCAATTGATGTCATTCCTAAAATACTATGAAAGAATACTTCTCTGAATTCCACACTTGATATTTTTTTCAGCCGAAAACGGAGAGGATTTCTAAAAATTAGCAAAACTGTTTTTAACACTTTGGTTCTTTGCATTTCAAAACAGATCCTAAGATTCAGCATTCCAGTTTTAAAGTTGGCTTTTATCACTAATAATTTTCTCGGGGTGATATGTCTCAGAATTATTTACAACACATTTCATGAGCTATTTCTCACAATACTAAACAAAGTTTTTCCTTCTTAATTACAAGTAAAAGAGAAAACACGCAAAAACTTCCCAAGTAAAATTCATAGTTGATCCTGTTAAGAATAAGGTTGAGAAACAGATATCCTTAAAAAGTTCAAAGGAACACTGCTAAAAATGCCCCATAGAAACCAGTAAAATTTTTTATTGGTAACCATAAAATTCTATGGGTTTCTGTTGATTTTTACTGGTTTCTCTTGGTCTCTGTGGGTTTTTTTTACTGGTTTTGAAAATTGCCCATAGAAACCAGTAAAACTTTCTACTGGTACCCTTAGAATTCTGTTGGTCTCTACTGAGTTTTACTGGTTTCTATTGGTCTCTGTGGATTTTTCTTACTGTTATCATCTGACACCCATACAAACCAACATCAATGTCAGAACTTTCTACTGGTTTGTATTAGTTTATATTGACTTTCGCTGGTTTTCTTATTGGTATCAATATAATAGAAATAAATGCGAAATAAATCTTCTGTTGGTTTATATGGGTTTATTCTAATTTTCTAACTGACGTCAATAGACCTTCTTCTAAACAGTGAAACTAATACTGGTGTCAGTAAACCAAAATTCATTGGTAGTCTTGTTGTCTACTGATTATTTTAAATTATTTATTTATTTACTTTTATTTCATTTATTTGGATACTGTTGAAAATAAGGTTATTTCTGTTTTGAAACCAATAGAAAGCTTTAAAATTAAAAACCATACAGTGAGCACTCTCATCTGCACCTCTTCTCTAGGACGATCAGTATGTCTAAGAATGAAAATATGATCGCCTTAAGACCATCAGAGTAACCTGGAAACGCAGATGGTCTTTTTAGAGAGGGTTTTTACTATATATGCTCATTTATTTGATTTCTTGAAAACTTTTGTCGGAAACAATAACAGTAATCATATAGACCACATACAGCGAGGTCTCTCTAAGGCGACCAGCCACATATAAAAAGGCATCTTTGCAAGTGATCGCCTTAGAGAGGTGATGTTTAATACCAATATATACTTATGTTCTCAGAAATAGTTTATCTTTTAGAGTTGGTCGTCTTAGGGAGGTTGTCTCCACGAAATGAATCTCTCTAAGGCGACCAGTCACACTTCCAAAATTTTCTTTGCGGGTGATCGTCTTATAGATGGAATGGTTCAATACCAAAATATATACTTATGTTTTCAGAAACACTGGTCTCGTTCAGAGGCGGTCATCTTAGGGAGGTGTTTTCAACACGAGTTGGTTCTCTAAATACACGCACATACACACTTATATATACATATATCAACATTTCTGATATTACAAATAAACACCGGTATCAGCCATCATCTCTTTAACTCGACCGCGTTCAAACTATTTTTCTCCGTATTAACGCTGACGTGAGGAAAAAAATTCCCCTCCCTCCTCCGCTCTCAGAAGAAATATGGAAGAAGAAATATGGCGCCGTTCTTGTTAATGTTGTTTTGGGATGTTTGTGTTATCGTCTTCGTGGATAGTAGGCTGTAGTAATACAATAAATAATTCCTTATATTACAATTTTTACTATGTTTTACTGTTTAGATGTTTATAATGAAAAATAAAATACCAACACTGACTGTGAATATGAAATAATATGAAAGGAAATAACAGTAAAGCCATGTCTAATGTCGGGTCTAATGATTTCAGCAATTTTTTCTGACAGTTAAATAGTTCTGAAATGGATTTTCTGTTCGTGAAATTTATTTTCCATCTTTACTTTTATCCTGAAAAGCAATGTGCTTAAAATTGAAAAGTGATAATTTCAAACTTGATAATTTGGCTCAGTGTGTTTACATCAGATGCACATTGCATTCTACAAAAACTGTATTTTGGAAAATTTGTTTTTTGATTATAATTTAGAAATACTTTTTAAAGCTTGTTCTTGTAGATCTTTATCATTTGAGTATTATGTAATAATAAATTTGAGCATACCTTAAAATAGATCTTGCATGATTCAATTTTCAATTTTTTGACTGATGTGATGTGGTTGAGCAGAAAGAATGTTTTTTTGTCTTAAATGTACTCATTATATTTCGCAAACAAAAAAGGTAAGTTTTTTTAAATGAAGTAAACATTTAAATATTTAATGTGTGTATTACTTATTGAATAAGGTAGGCAAGACATACAAGCCAAGGAATCTTTTTTGCATTACTAAAATTGTATAAAAATTTAGATGATCATAGTAACTTATTTTTTTTCCCCTTTTTGGTCTATATTTCTGTACAGGTATGAGACTAGAACCACATTGTTACATTAAATACTTTGTGCTATTTTGTTCAAACACATATAATCAAACATTTTTATGCATATTTTAATTTTCATCATTATTAATTTCATGAAGAAAGTTTCAAATTTTTTTTTCATAAACTTCTTTTGAAATAGAGTTGTGAATAATTAATATTTATGTAATATTAAATGTGCTAGTCTTGGGAACATAAAATGTGAATTATTTATTTGAAAAAATTGCATTAAGTGAAACCTCATATAGTGGTTATTTTCTTAGATAACCACCTCTGACAGTGACACATCTGTCAGGAACATAATTAAATAACAGTACTTAAAATCACTGATAGTTTTGTAAGGCTACAAGAAACTGGCATTATCTGGAATTGTGGAGTTAATTGTTTTAAGAAAGTTTCATTGCATAATCAGTTGATTTAGGTATAGTAATTTTTAAGTGGATATGAATTTTGCATAGTTGAAAGGTTTTACAACACAGTTAAAACCAAAGCTTTTCAAATCATGAGTCTTGTAAGGGCATTGTTTTAGCATTACTTTCAAATATAGTTAGAGTAATATTTAAGCATTATTTTCTTTCATTAGTTATACTGCGGAAATGGTCGTTACAATTTTCTGCACTAAATTTATCTGATTGTGTAGATATTAACGTAAAAACTGTTTGTAAACAAATGTAACTATATGTGTTATATCTGCTTAATTGCGATGACAGTAATTTTAACTGTGTGCATAAGGCTGAGTAAAAGATTTATTTATATTGCTAAATACTGCACTATGTGTATGTGAATTTCATTTGGCAGTCTAAATACAGGAAATGCTCAGCACGAAGTGGTATTTTTAGAGTTTATAATCTACGGTCAATGGCAATAGCTATCTTTTCAGTATTTTAAATTTTACTTTTTAATCTTACTATTTAGAAATTTTACAGTTCAAAATAATATTTCTATACAGATTTTAAAGTATTTTTTCTACAATAGAAATGTAAATAACTTATACCTAAAACATGGACTTAAATTTGTTCCAATAATGCATCGTTTTAATTAAATTTATATTCCTTGGAGATGATATACGAACCACCTTTTGTAATAAATTATTAATATATATATATATATACAATATGAAAGTTAATTATTAAGCATTTTTACATCGAGAACTACATATTGAATAAATACCTACTATGTTATAGATTTTATTTACATAAAGTCTGTGGAAGATTATACAACACTAAAAGTGAGATACAGAATAAAATATTATACGCTATGAGATGTTTCCTCAATTTCCCAACTGTGGGTTGAGAATCGATATTTGTTAAGTCTTGTAAATTTTTTAAAGTTTGTTTGGTTACAATATAGTTTATTGCATTTTGGGTATTATTAAATTTATTATATTTTTATACTGATGTTTCATTTACATTCTGACAGATACAGGTAACGTTCAAAGTACTGTAAAAAGATGGTCGACACAGTATTTGTAAATTATTATTTCTTCACTACATTATATTCTAGGATTCAGATTCCATGCAAAACATCTATGTGAATGTGTGTCATGTGGGGTATTTCTTATTTAATTCCAATGTTCAATCTTAGAACCCCACGAACACTCACAAGCGAATAATTGCTTTAAGTGTGAGATTAACACAGAAGACGTAAGAAGGGTTAACTACCCTTTGTTTCTCAGAATAAATACAATCAACTCCTACTCGGAGTATACAAAACCTCCACTTGGCCTTGAACTTAAATAATAATGAAATTAAACTAAACTAAGCTTAACTAAAACTATCTGAAAGATATAGCCGAAGCTATCAGAATTCTAAGTAGTTGGCCCCTAAATATAATTTAAATTGGCGAAGCCATGCAAGGGCCTAAAGTATGGTCGAGCGTGGTAGCTAAGGGAGAACGTAGCCAAAAGGCAAACGCGCGCTGGTCGGGAAAATCAGACTCTCTCTCTCGAAGTCGGTATCGGTATCTCTATCTGGTAAAGCGGCGTATAGCAAGATTTTGCTTTTACCGCTGCATTGGATTCTATTTACCTTTAGGCTTTGGTTTCAAAAGTTGTAGGGCGGAATCCGCCACCGCCTTTTAAAAGGCGAAATAGTTCAAGTACTACTGTACTGACGTTGATAGATTCATAATATTGGAGCTTTCTCAAGGTAAATGCAGATACAAAAAGTCTCTGGTAATTAAATATACGAAATAAAGTTGAAAATAATAAAGTTGAAAAATACGAAAATTATGTACACTATTTACACGTTTGAAACACACTAAATAAAGTCTTTATCTTTGTGGAAGTCTCTCTCGAAGTCAGCAAAACATCGACTTAAATAGTACTCTTACAAATTTGCATTAACTGCTTTCCTGAAATTACATTCTGGCAGGAAGTTCTAAGCTGAAATTAGAATAAATAGGAAAGAAGCATAAATTAAAATAACTGTTAATAAACTTAGGATAAACCTTACATCTTTCC